>CAJNDT010001779.1:1905621-2123744 GCA_905221615.1 Symbiodinium sp. CCMP2592 | reverse complement strand
ATGTGTATATGTACGAATATATGTGTACATACATATGTATCCATATATACGTATATATATATATATATATATGTACATACACATGTATGTATATGTGTTGCAATCTATTTCAACACCCGCTTCGAATTTTGCCAGTGCCCGTTGCAACCTTCTAAACACCCTGTCAAACCGTGTGACGCGTCCTCCACCCTCAGCTCTGAATTGAATCCGAAACTCACTTAGAGGTTCATGGGACTTAGTAACTAGGGTTATAATTAGGGTAACTACACTTATATGTACTTATTATCCCAATTAGGGTACTTACAACTGTACTTAGTAAGTCCCATGAACCTCCAAGCACCTTCGAAGCCAATCAGGCGACGATTTGGATTGGCCTGCCGTGCAGGGAGATCTCAAGCAATTCTTGCAGACATTGGCGCTTGGGCACAAAGCAAAAGGGTCTCATAGGGTGTTTTGAGATTTTACAAGGCTTTAAAGGTTCCACACAGGCTGTTGCAGGGTTATCATCGTAAGTTCTCTAGGTTTTCCCGAAGTTCAGGTTCCTTCAATCTCAAGGATTCATTTAAAGGTTTCGCTCGGGGTTAAAATGCTATTAGGGTTTAGGGTTTAGGGTTTTGGGTTTAGGGTTCAGGGTATCGTATCGGCTACTATGTTACTGTAAGGGCTACTACAGGCTACTATAGGGTTACTTGAACGGGTGAGGTTTATTGAAATGAGGGGCCTAAATTCGGTATGGGGCTTAAACTTAAACCTTATACAGGGCCTGCGACTCCCTTGTAGTACCAATACAAATGTAGTACAATATACATTAAAACCGTCTTCTACCTAGTCAAGCCCCTATACTAATCTCATCAACTGTTATAAAGACGCGCGTTCGACAGACTTCTTTACTTTGGGTGGTAGGGCTTCGGAGATTGTGGATTTAGAGCTACCCCGTTGCAGTGCACAGGTTTGGGGTTTATGATCCTGGCCCTACATCCCAACCCTAAGCCGTACGCCCAAACCTTAAGTAGGCCCCATATTGTAGACCCTAAGACCCTTGTGTCAGACTCGAGTATGAGCTCAACTAGTGTAAAGTTTGAAAAATTGGAGGTATTAAGGGCGCAAATCTTAAACACGACAAGTAGCCGATATTGGGATACAACTGCTTCGAATATGGGGATCGGAGTTGTAGTTTGGCAGAAACCCCCAATGCCTTGTTATGGTCTAGGACCTAGAGTAGGCCCTTATTCCCTTTTTTGGGGTTCAGGTTCCCTTATAAGCCCCTTTAAACCAAAAAGGGCACCCTTTTTATTCCTAGGCTACTCTTGGGTCTAGTGGTTATGTGATATCCTGAACCTTAGCCCTTAGCCTGATACCATGTGAAACCTTATCTCGCTGAACCCAAAGAGCCCTATCCCCCTTAGCTGATAAGCCCTATACTTTAAACCGTTTTAAACCCTAAACCCCTAAACCCCTAATCCCTTAAACCCCTAAACCTCTAAACCTCTAAATCCCTAAACCCCTAAACCCTAAAACCCAAACCCCTAATTCCTCAACCCTGAACCCACTAGCTGATAGACCCTATACCTAGACTCCGTTGTCTGAGCTTCAATTAAACCATAAACTGCCTAAGCCCTAAGCCCTTATACTTAGAGGATCATGGGCCGTGAGACTTAGTAACTGGGGTTATACATAATGTAAACATACTTATAATTAAAAAACCCAATTCAGGTACTTATATCCTGACTTAACAAGTCCCATGATCCTCCAAGTAGGGAACCCCATTATAGAACCTTAGATGACCCGTACAAGGAACCCTAAACCTTGAGCCCTAAAGCTTTGGAATCTCAGGACCCGGCAGCCTGCTGCGGCGCCGACGACGATCTCCTCTCGGGTGGCTGCAGACCCTGATAAATCCTAAACCCCCAAACCCCCAAACCCCCAAGCCCTAAACCCTAAAGCTGAAAACTGGTGTTGCAGGTTGTGTTCTCGCTTTTTCTTTGTAAGGGGGTGGATTAATTTGGCTAGTGTCCGCTGTGTCGCTGTGCTAAAAATCTGACAGGGACTTCAAGCATAACCCTAAACCCTAAACCTAAACGCTAAACCCCTAAACCCAAAACCCTAAACCTCATATGACAAAACATTCAGACCCCCAGAGGGTGAACTCCGGCTTTGCAGGTTGATGGTTTGGGGAGTTTAGGATTCAGGGTTTAGGGTTTAGGGAGCGGCGTAAGTCTAAGACTCCATAGAGCCCAACGTACGTACTATTTTGTAGGCTTTAGAGGCCAAAGTAGGTACCTTTTATACTCGAAGTCTTAGGGTAAAGAGCTTGGGATTAGGGGTTCCAATGTCAATTCTCAGAGTTCCTTAATTTTCTTTGCGGTAATGTGAGCCAAGACCCATTTGTAGTTGCCCAGGCCCTTATACTAGGGTTGATGATATAGATCCTGCATTACCTTACGGACCCCAAACTATGGGAATTATGGGCTATTCCTTACTACGGGTGATGCAGGGGGTTTCTATCATCAACCGTAGGGCTAGGGTTCTACAATGTTCTACAGGTTCTTGCGGGGTTTGAGTAGTGCCCAGAGACTCCAATATCCCTTAATTAAGGAATATTCCTTAAATCATATAAAGGATCCTACTATAATGTAAGGAATATTCCTTAATTAAGGGGTTTTGGAGTTTCTGGGTGTTGGGCATCGTTATGTCGGGCCGCAGGTCATCACCAGCCGGATCTACGAGCGTAAATAGACATGACAACGACAGGTGCAGGTAACATGAAAGGCAGCAACAAGAGACATCATAGGGACCCTTAGGGAGGTAGGGGGGTGGGGGACTATACATTTTCTGAAATAGGCCTTAGTAAGTCCTCATTATGGGCACTAAGGCCCCCTACCCCCCCTTCCCCCTACCCTTCTGAAGGTCCCTATGATTAAAGGCAGCAACAGAGACGAGACCACAGGGAAGAAGAAGGGGAGGCCAAATCCGGAACCCTTGCTCATAGGAGGCCAAAAGGGGTTTTAGCCTATGGGGGTGTAGTAGGGATTGGGGTTCCCATAATTGGGTTCATCTCAAGGAATCCCTAACCCTAGAATCTTAAACCACTTGCGCCCCTAAACTGAAGCCCCAGACCCAAATGCTAAGCCCCCCTTCGGCTTAAACCCTGAAGCCCCGAAAACCCTAAACACTAAAAGCCCTGCGTCCTAAAGTAGCCCTGACAGCAGCCCATGTACACCGCATAAATCCACATAAAACCGTACAAACCCGCACAAAACCCTTTATACACCTCTTCTGAGCCACCTCGATACAGAAGCCAGGGAGAGAAGTAGCACAGATGGGCAGCACATGGCAGCAGCTTCTCAGCTGACAAACAGCTTGGCTGCAAGCGATGCCCGGCTCCTGGCAAAGATCGCCGCACCGGAGCCGCAGAGCAAAAGGAAGGAGCGGCCTTGGTCATTCGTTGGTGTGTGCCTTGAGAATCCAAGGGCAAAAAGAGGGACCCTTAATAAGGACCCCTATAGGTATATAACCCTTAATATAGCTACTATATACCCATTATATAGCCCATTATAGGGTAGGGGTCCCCATTAAGGGTCCTTCCTTTTCCCCTTTGATTGAAGGGAGCCATCCGGTCCAGTCGATGGCCAAGAGGAGGGGGGCCTGCATGTATGCTCAACTTGAACAAGTTGGGCGAGAAGACCCTGGCCCAGAAGGTTCAGGAGGCAAAGGAAGCCTCTGAAGATCCACAGGTGCAGGCCCAGACCGTCAAGGACAGCATGACGCGAGAGGAGTGAGGAGGCAGGATCCCTTCAAGGAGCCCTGAAAGGAACTCTAAACCTTACGCCTAAAGCCTAAACCCTAAACCCCATACGGAGGTCGAGGTGCCTGTGCCCAGGAGCCAGGAGACCACTAACGAGGAGATCTGCGCCCTGGAACTGGATGACCTTCTGGCGCGGCGCGGCTCGACGCCATGCAGGCTGCCGTTGCGGGCGTTCCTCCGTGGCGCCAAGGCCGACCCAGCCGGGAGCGGCGCCCCTGCGGCTCGGCCAGCCGCTCGCCGAGCGGCAGCGTCCGCGCAAGAAGCAGGCGCGGGCGCGGACGCTACAGACCTGATCTTGCTGGCATCTTTTCAAGAAGCGGTTGAGAGCAGATTCTCAACGAGGAGATCTGCGCCCTGGAACTGGATGACCTTCTGGCGCGGCTCGACGCCATGCAGGCTGCCGTTGCGGGCGTTCCTGCGTGGCGCCAAGGCCGACCCAGCCGGGAGCGGCGCCCCCGCGGCTCGGCCAGCCGCTCGCCGAGCGGCAGCGTCCGCGCAAGAAGCAGGCGCGGGCGCGGACGCTACAGACCTGATCTTGCGGGCAACTTTTCAAGAAGCCGTTGAGAGCATGCAGACTCTCAACGAGGAGATCTGCGCCCTGGAACTGGATGACCTTCTGGCGCGGCTCGACGCCATGCAGGCTGCCGTTGCGGGCGTTCCTGCGTGGCGCCAAGGCCGACCCAGCCGGGAGCGGCGCCCCCGCGGCTCGGCCAGCCGCTCGCCGAGCGGCAGCGTCTGCGCAAGAAGCAGGCGCGGGCGCGGACGCTACAGACCTGATCTTGCTGGCAACTTTTCAAGAAGCCGTTGAGAGCACATGCAGACTCTCAACGAGGAGATCTGCGCCCTGGAACTGGATGACCTTCTGGCGCGGCTCGACGCCATGCAGGCTGCCGTTGCGGGCGTTCCTGCGTGGCGCCAAGGCCGACCCAGCCGGGAGCGGCGCCCTCGCGGCTCGGCCAGCCGCTCGCCGAGCGGCAGCGTCCGCGCAAGAAGCAGGCGCGGGCGCGGACGCTACAGACCTGATCTTGCTGGCATCTTTTCAAGAAGCCGTTGAGAGCAGACTCTCACAACCTTTGGGCAGGGCTGATCTTGAAGAGGCGCTCAGACCATGGGGCAAGCACAGCACGTATCTCAAGAGTGCGAGCCAGGAGGAGCGAGACGATCCGAGCATGCTTGGACAGTTCCTTAGGCTTCTTTCAGACTGTAGAAGGCGTCTCCTATCATCTGCTCAAAACCGTGTTCAAATTATTACGTCGGATAGGGTTTCTAACCTTTACGTCGGATAGAAAGGCCCCTATATGAAGACCCCTATACTGCCTTCGGGAAGCCTACTCTACTTATTAAGGCGCCTACCAGCACCCTCTAACTACCCTTTATTACACCCTAAGCACCTACTGTTCAAGGACCCTGAGGGCTCTAATGAACGGTACTTTGGGTGTGCTGGTAGATGGGGTTTCCGAAAATAGAGTACCCTAAATAGTAGGATCCTTATTGTAAGGACCCCCAAATGAGGTTACCCCTAATTTTCGGAAATTCTGAGACCCTTTATAGAACCCTTATGGATCCTTTAAGGAACCCTTTACAGGATCCCAACTCCGTGGTAGATTCGCTTGAAAGCGTTCCGAATGTCCGCTGCGAGGCATCCCTGGCTTGTTTTACCACGCAGAGGCCGGCCGAGGCACCTTCGGATCTGTCTCAGGGTCTAGGGTGTAGGGGGCTTAGGGTTCAGGGTTTAGGGTTTTTTGGGGTTTTGCAGGGTTTAGGGTTTAGGGTTTAGGGTTTAGGGTATAGGGGTCTTACTAGGTTTAGGGCATAGAAGTTTGAGGCGTTTAGGCTTTAGGGTTTGGGCGTTCAAGTTTAATCAGTTTAGAGCTTTGGGTTTTGGGGTGTTCAAGGTTTAGAGTTCACAGCTTCCGGGTTCAGTGGTTCAGGGCTTGCAGGGCTTTAGGTGTTAGGGTATTAAGGATCTGTAGGGCTCCTTGAAGGGATCTATAGGGTTCCTTAAAGGGATCTATGGCATTTACGGTTTAGGGTATACTTGGAGGTTCATGGGACTTAGTACGTACAGTTATAAGCACATATAAGTGTAGTTACCTTGATTATTACCCTCGTTACTGAGTCCCATGAACCTGTAAGTAGGGTTTAGGGCTACAGGTAATCGGGTTTAGGTTCATTTTGTTTGGTAGCGCATTGAGATACAGAAGGGAGTTCCCGAAGATAGGAGACCCTAATATGGTATCCTAAATAGTAGGATCCTTATTACAAGGACCCCAGAATACGGTACCCTTAATTTCGGACACCCCCATAAGGTTCTCTACAGATTCATTTTTTGGAGGCAAGAAGCTTTTTTTGGGCAAGAAAAAGGGCTCGGGAGAACTTCCTGGCAAGTTTGTCCAGGGTCTAATGTGGAGTTTAGGGGTCTAGGCCGGTTTAGGCTCCCTTTAAAGGGATCTATAAGTTCCTTCCAAGGGATTTATAGGGTTTAGGGTTCAGAGCTTGAGTTTCTTATAATTATACATTACCATGGCTGATCTAAGAAAGCGCCTCAATAATTACCTACACTATGGTGGGAGGTTCTACATTATAGTCATAGTATAATGGGCACCAAAACCCTATTGTAATTATTAAGGCCCCCATGCGAGGGTTTCGGATGCGAGGGCTGATGGACGCTACGTGTCTTTTGGCGTCTTCCGGGGTTACAGTAGGCATCCAATATATCACGGCCCTTCAGGAAGGGTGCTTCTTAGTCATTGTCTGAATAATTAGCCATGAGGATCTTGTCCATCAACCTGGTAGGGGAGGTTTTCGTCGTGAAGCTTGGCTTTGAAACCGTGAACCTCGTACGACCCGGTGTAGGGTTCGGGGATTAGGAATGCAATGAAAACGTGGCCTCCTCGTCCCGAAACCCGCACCCCAAGACCTCAGGCTGTCTAGCCCCATGTGAAAACATTAAGAGAATTCAATACAGGACTCCGCGCACTGAAACTTTTAAAGCTGTAAGGCCTGAAAACCCTTCAGCCGGCTAAACCCTAAACCCCAAACCAAGAGGCTCCAATATCCCTTAATTAAGAAATAGAAACATACTTGAAAATTATTGTAGGAGCCCTATTATGATTTGAGGGATATTGGAGCCTCTGGGAACCCTGAACCCGAATCCGCTGCGCCCTACCGAAGCGAAATGGCCAGGGTACTGGATACTGGACAGTAGGCCGCGGCAATGGCTCGTGAGGCATGCGGGTTTCAGAGAGTTTTACACAGAATTTGGGGTGAGGGGTACAGGATTTTGGGTTTTTGGCTTCTGCTCAGGGTCATGAGTTATGAGGTTTTGCAGACTTTAGTTAACAGGTTTTTATATCAGAATGATCGTAGCAGGGTTAAGTCGGTCTGTGGGAAAGATCTTGAACTTACGGTTCGGTTGTATTTGGGGGTTAAGGGTTTGTCGATTTCATGGCAGGGTTTGTAAAGGTGCTGTCGGTGTTTTTGCCTGGACTTCACATTGGAGTAGGGCTTTCGTTTGTTGAGAAGTTTAGGGTTTAGGGTACATATAGGTTTGCGGGTTTACGGGTAATCTTTTTGTTGTGGGCGCGTTTCCCTGTGGGTGCTCCAGTTCGGCGGGCAGCAAGTGAGTGAGTGAACTCGGCAAGCACCTGCCCCAAAAAGAAACCGCGCCACAGCATTTACCTATTATTTTGATTTTGCTGTGGGCGTTTTTCGTTGCGGGTGCACAGAGCCTTTGCGTTTTGCCGCGGGTGCGGGCGCCTTTTGTTTGCTGCGGGTGTGGACCACGTTTCTTTCTTTGCATAGAAAAGTGCCATAGGGGCTTGAATATAGTTACCTATACTATTTTGGGGGTTCCTTATTATAAATATAGTATAATGGCTCCAAAACCCTATTCTAATCATTAAGGCCCCTACATCATAGTACCCTTCTAGTAGCCCCCCTAAATACTAGATGCCCCCCCTTTTCAAAAGAAGCCCTTGTCTAATCCTTAAGGCCCCATGGAGCCTCTGGCTTTCGCAACCCTACAGCCGTATGAAAACATGAAGCTCTAAATCCTAAACCCCGTAAGATAGGGTTTAGGGGTTGAGGGTTTAGGGGTTTAGGGCCCTTAGGCTCTGTAAAACTCATAAAACCTCAACCTCCAAAACGGTTCATGATATAAAGCAAATGAAGCCGTGGGGACTTAGCAACTAGGGTTAGCAACAACGTATCCACGCTTGTAAGGATTACTTACAGCCCCAATTAGGGTATCTCTAGCCTTACTTACCAAGTCACAGGATACCAAAACCCAAAACCCTGCGGGCTTAGATGAGCTTCGCAGGAAGAGCTTATTTATACCAAATCCCATGATCCTTTAAGTAAGCTTCGCAGGAAGAAAACCCTAAATCCTTGAAGCAAAAACCAGACTAAGCTTCGCTAAAAGCCATAAAACATCACAAAGCTCCTTGACAATTTCTCTGAGCTTCGCAACAAGAGCGTGTTTATGCTAAGTCCCATGACCCTTTTAGTTTTGAAAAACATCAGAGCCATAAGACTCAGCCTAAACCGTAAACCCTAAACCCCTAAACCCTACACCCAAAACCCCCAAAACCGACACCCGATGATAGAACCCTGAATCCTAAACCCTTAAGGAACCCTTAAGGGAACCCTCTTATGGAACTCTAGATCTCAAATCCACAGGGATAAGAAGAGGGACCCATAAAAAGGACCCCTAGGTATATAACCTTAATAGAGCTAATATATCACCGTAAGACTCATGAAACTTATTCTGAGCTTCGCAGGACGAGCTTACTTATACTAAGTCCCATGACTCAAAAACCCTTAAAACGAACCCTATTACGGAACCTTAAATGGGAGTTTCCGAAAATAGGGGACACTATCATGGTACCCTAAATAGTAGGATCCTTATTATAAGGACCCCAAAATAAGGTACCCCTAATTTTCGGAAACTCCCAAATCCTAAATCCACCCCGCAGGAAGAGCGGAAGGTCGGAAAGCGCCGACCTCAGCTCCCTCCAGCGGACGCTGCAGGGCGAGGAGCCGTCCCCTAGGAAGAATGACTGACAGGGTTTGGGACATTTTATATTTCCCCTTATTGGGCTTAAGAGGATCTTATTTGCTAATATTTTTCAGATCAAGACTGTACGGAATCCTCATACGGAAATTCTACAAGGCCAAAGAGAAAGCAATTTCCCCCAACATAACTCTTAACCCTAATCCCCCCACAAAGAACCCCTCAATGGGCCTTTTCAGCAACCCTGAACCTCGAGAAGATTCTAGAAGATTTGTACACACTCCTAGAACGCGACATGGAAACCTGCAGAGTCGCACAGAACCCTTTACGGAACCGGTTTAATAGCACAATTCAATGCAGGAGCTCGGACCATCTCCGGCAGAGTTTCTGCCGCTGACAGCGGCCGACACCGAGGCTCAGGCGCGGCACGGCCAAGACGGCGACGACGACGACGATTTAGGGTTCAAAACCGTTTAGGATATGGATAGGACTTAGGATGAAACGGCGACCACAACGGTTTAGGCTTCAAAACCGTTTAGGGTTTCGTATTTAGGTTTTTGGTCGGCTACGAAGATTAGGACGCACTACGACTGTTTCTGCTGTGCTTCTCTCGCTGCTAGTAGCTTGGCTATCGCCGCTCACATCACTACCACTGCGAAGTCACCGCGAACACCACGACAGCGCTCCTACAGTTACTTGTCTCATTGTCATTGCCAGGAATGCAACTGCTGCTGCTGCTAGCCCTGTTACTGTTTTGCTCATGCAGCCTCCACTGCTGCCACTTGCTGAAGCATGTTCTTAAGCCATAAAGCCTCAAACCCTGAACCAAAACCTAAAGCCATGAAGCACCCTCAAGCCCTAAACCCCTCATACTCTTGCAACAAATCCCTGAAGCATTCCGGCATCGAAGCGCTGCTGATGGGCAGCAAGAAGTCCCAGAGACTCCAATATCCCTTAATTAAGGAATATTCCTGAAATCATATGACGGATCCTACTGTAATTTAAGGTATATTCCCTAATTAAGGGATATTGGAGTCTCTGGGGTGTGTCTGTTCCCGGTCAGAGTCATGCTGAGGTTTGCGGAGGTGCACGACAAGCCCCTGAAACGCTAAGCCAAAATTACCCAAAACTCTGGTTCCAGAATTCCCAAAGACTCCAATATCCCCTGATTAAGGACTGGGCCTTAAATCAAATTACGGATTCTACTATACTTTAAGCTATATTCCTCAGGAGCTCTGCCCCCACCCTGTAATAGTGGTATACTAGGAGTATAATAGGGCCCTAATATAATCCTAGATAATCCTTATGGTCACTATTACAGGGTGGGGGCCCCTTCTAATATGTTCCTTAATCAGTATTGAATCCCAGAAGACTCCGAAGCTCCAGCAGCCCTCAATCCGAACTTGCCCAAGCCGCAACCTGTCAACAAAGACTCCCTGGTGCTTACCCAGAGCCCCGGGAGGATCCAACAAGGGGAGCCCTTAATGTGGGTTCCTATGAAGTACCCTTACTAGTATAGGGCCCCAAATTAGGGATCTACTTTCTAGATCCTGGGTAGCAGGGAATGGGGGAATGGACATCGGGGATTATTATGGGGGATTCTATAGGGACTACTATAGGGATCCGTTCCTCCGCATTCCCTACTAAGCACACAATCTAAGGTTGAACCCAAGGGCCCGGAGCATGGGCCCTTAACTCGGGGATCCTTAACTGCTCATTCTCTACCGTATATGTGACGTTCCGGGTCCCTTTATAGGGGCCAAGGGCCCATAGTAGGGGCCCATGGCTTCTCCACCGACCATCAAAGGGTAAAAGCAGGGACCCTTTATAAGGACCCCTGGGTATATACCCTTAATAGTTTAGAGGGGCCAGGGGCCCATAGGGGTCCCTCCTTTTCCCCTTTGATTAATCCCTGCCCCTAAACCCCAAACCCTAAACCCTAAGGCCAAAGCCAACCCCTAAGCCCTAAACCCTAATCCCTAAGCCCAAACCCCAAACCCCTAAACCCTAAGCCCAAACCCCAAACCCCTAACCCATGGTTTCAAGCGACCGGATAGAGGATGGTCAGTCAAGTTTCAAGGGAGCTACAGTGGGTTTAGGGTTAAGGGGTTAGGGTCTAGGCAAACTCCTCATCCTGAACCTTAAATCTCACACTCCCCGAAACCCTGAACAGCGCTAAAAACCCTGAACCCTAAAAGCCTAGACCCCAAAAACCCCTAAATACCAAATCCCAAAAACCCTAAGCCCCACATAACGAATCTCCTAAGCCCAAAGCCTTGAACCTTAAACTCCAACTCTCCAAGCTTAAACCCCAAACGGTTCAGGGGTTTAGGGTGTTAGGGTTTAGGGCTTAGGGCTTTAGGGTCTTAGGGTTTCGGGGCGTGTTATCCTGGTCTGGTTGCCTCAGGCATGCTTCAGCTTTTCACCTTGGAGAACATTGTCACGATGGCCCTCGTCACCGAGGTCATGGAGACTTGCAAGAGGTATGTTCACACCATGGACAACAGTGGAGGAGCCGTCAAAGCAGAGGGAAGCAACCGTCCGAATATGCCAGCATGCAGCGGCTGCAAAGTCCTTGCGAAGCAGGCTAGACCAGCGCTTCGCCTATGAGATTGCCGGCCAGAAGCATCTCCCCTTGGTCCTCGATCCTCGTTTCCGTGCTGGATATCTTCAAATCGCCACTGCTTCTCTGGATTTAGGATGTCGGGGGGATGGACAGTGCTCACATGTCTACTAATTTGAACCTCCAATGTGGTAGTATAGGGTCTCAATTTAGGGGGATCTACTTTCTAGATCCTTCCAGTGGTTTGGGTTACGTACACGGGGTTGTTCGTAACAGTGAGTATGGTTACCTTCTCTATATCTCTAGATTCGATACTCAGTCCCATGATCATTGAAAACTTGCAACAGCCATTTCAGGAATCGTTTATGGAAACCTCTACCGCTGCACCCCAAACCGTAGGTATCCTAATTACCCTCAACACCCCTAAACACTAAACCGTAAAACCTTATTCACCTTAAACCCTAAACCACAAAAGACACCGAAAACCCTAAACCCGAAAACCCTATTTAAAATCTAAAGAGGCCATCTACGACGAGGCAGTGAAGCTTAGCGAGGTCCGGGCTCAGTCTCACAGGGGCCCGCAAAGGGATCTAACATGGTTTAGGGCTTATTTGTTTAGGGTTCAGGGTTTAGGGGTTCAAGGTTTGGGATGTACCACACAAAGGGTTCAGGGTTTAGGGATTAGGGTTTAGGGTTCAGGGGATGATTAGGGTTGGGTGTTTACCACATATAATATACCCTTGTCGCATGCGTGGGGTACCACGATAGTTTACGGTGCATTCCTCAAGGGGTTTTTGACTCTCCAAGGAGAAACACATGATTTGGTAAAGTGATCTAAAATGGTTTAGGGATTGGGGGTTTACCACATAAAGGGTTTAGGGTTTAGGGTTCAGGGATAAGGGTTTAGGGTTTAGGGGTTTAAGGGTTTGGGTTTACCACATAATATACCCTTCGCACATACTTCGGGTATTAAGGTGCATTCCAAAATGGGGTTTTTGATTCTCTGTAGAGACAGGTGATTTTGGCTGTTTAGACTTGGCTTTGTTCTACAAGGTTTACATGGCATTTAGAATGCTTTATACGGGTTTTGGTTTTGAGGCTTGAGGTTAAACCCTTAACCCTAAAGCCTAAACCCTCTAAGGGTTTAAGGACATGGGTTTAGTGTTTGAGGGTTTCGGGGTTTGGAGGGTCTGATTTCTGACTAAACTGTTTCCTCTCTTTCTGCCATTGCTAGAAGATTGCGTTAAGACGTTTTGGGATTTAGGCTTAGCATTTGAGTTTGAATCTTGTTGCTGTTATGTTTGTTTTTTCTGTTGTGTATGTCTTTCTGGGTGGGCTCAATGCAATATGCCTTCAAGTATGCATGTAGCGTGTTGGTTCTTCGGGTTTTGGGCTCAAGAGGATGTCAGGATTTCCGGGCTGGGGTTTATCCTAAGCCCTAAACGCTAAACCAGACACACGCACACACACAACCCTCAGCCTCGGCCAGCAGCGAACCATCTTCAGAGGTGCCACACTGCGCACCGAAGATGACGGCCTAGGGTTTAGGGTTTAGGGCTCAGGAGTGCCAAGCCAGTGGTTCAGAGCCTGCCGTTGACATCGGTGGCCCGCTGCAGGATCCTTCGGCTCAGCAAGCTTTCCGAGCATCACTACTACTACTCAGCCTTCAGCGAGATGCTCCTGGTCGACCCCTTGGGCACAATCAGACGGGACTTACTTTGAAGGAATTCTGAGACAACCTTTAAGAAACAGCTACAATTCTGATGTTTGCGAGGGTCTACAGAACGGATGTGCTATGTGTCTGTCAACTCCAACCCTCAACCGCAAACCCGAAGCCCTCAACCCTTGCGCTCAAAAGAAACCCTTGAATAAAAAAGACCTCCAACGCCGCACACGGAAAGCCCGAGACCCGGAATCCCAAAGCGCCTGAGTTTGGGGGTTAGGGTTCGTCAAAGCCTCTGAGCCCTTACCCTTTCAAAAAACGTTGCATTAAACCGTGGTAGAAGATTTGAGGAAGGCTTATGGAAGAAGTCCGGCTTGAAGCTCTTCTCGACTTGTTCGAATCCCTTGCAAAACCTGACGAAACCCTATAGATGCGTTTAGAAGTTCTTCACAACCTTATCAACGCCGGATTATTACTCTGGAGCCCTACACCTTGAACTCCTTGAACCCTAACTAGGACCTAGAGTAGGCCCTTATTCCCTTTTTTAGGGTTCAGGTTCCTTTACAAGCCCCTTTAAAACCAACAAGGGGCACCCTTTTTATTTCTAGGTTACTCTTGGGACTAGCTGTAAAGGAGCCCTAAACCCTTATAGCTCCTTTTAAAGGAGCGGAACTCTAAACCCCTGCTAAACAGCCAACCCGGGGGCAGAGGCAGGGAAGCTCTCAGAGTCGATAGCGCCCTCGGCCGAACAGTTCTCTTAGGGGTACCTAGAAATACATTTTAATTTTTGGTTATTATAATCCCTAAGAAACAGCTGAAGTTATAATTTTTGCTAGGGTTCTAAGTTCAGTATAGTTCTGTCTTGCAAGGGTATGGCTTATGGCTTCTGGGGTTAAGGGTTCAGGGATTTAAGGCTCAGGGGTTTAGGGGGTTTGGCTTAGGGCTCATGGGGTTAAGGGTTCAGGGATTTAAGGCTCAGGGGTTTAGTGGTTTAGGGGGTTTGTGTTGAGGTTTGTGGTGGTCTCGAGCGGCTTAAAGGGTTGTGTGGCCCTTGGTTTGGCTCTTTCGGGATTACAAGGGTGTAGGCAAGGTGTTGAGGTTTGTGGTGCTGCGTCGGGGCTGACATGGCTGTTTGTAGGCTTGACGGTCTTTTTCAAGTGTTTTCCCAGATGTTGTAAAGGAGCGTCGGTATCGGATGGCATTGCCGCCGCTGTTAGGGGCAGTCAGGTTTCCCCTAAACCCTAAGCCGTGAGGAACTACGTTTGCGCAGGCTGTTGGGAACAGCAGTCGCCAGGTTTCGCAGAGTCCTATACACCGAGATCTAGTGGGATCCTTGTTATAAGGACCCCAAGAATAGTTGACCCATAATGTTCGGAAACTCTAAACCCTTGTAGAGCTCTTTTAAAGGAACCCTTACAGTACCCTTACAGTAACCCTTTAAAGGAACCCTAAGGTACCCCCGAATTTTCGGAAGCTCCCATATAGCTCAGGAGATGTTCAAGCGGGCCGCCGAGCTATCTGAGAGCTTAGCATATCACTACAAGCTTTAGCCTCAAATCTTCCAAATACCCAGACTCCAATATCCCGTAATTAAGAGAATTCCTTAAATTTCAGTAGGATCAAGTTAAGGGTACTCCCTAATTAAGGGATTTTGGAGTCTTAGGATACTCCCCAAGGAGTCTGAATGCCTGGGGGGAATCCAATTAACAGCGGTATACCCCCAAATCATGCTCTAAATGTCAAGGCCCTCATTTTGCAGAGAGATCTTGTTTTGCCCATCTTGATTGAGATCCCTCTTCAAGATTTGACAGTTGGGGTTTTTAGTATCTGGGTCAGTAGCTAACAGTATGGGCTTTGTTGTTTGCTGCAAACGGCATCGTGCAAGCCCTGACTAGGACCTAGAGTAGGCCCTTATTCCCATTTTTAGGGTTCAGGTTCCTTTACAAGCCCCTTTAAGCCAAAAAGGGCACCCTTTTTATGCCTAGGTTACCCTTGGGTCTAGCTGAACAACAGACTTGGCATCTTTCCTCATCTTGGATCCTCCTGGCGGGAAGTCGAAGAATATCAAGATGCTGGGTGGTGATGAGTCATATATGGGGCCTTAATAATTGCCTAGACTATTTTGGGGGGTTCCTTATCATAACTATAGTATAATGGGCCCCGAAATCCTATTCTAACTATTAAGGCCCCTTTTTGATCTCCTGCCTGTCATGCCACAGCTTTCCTAAGTGTTAAGTTGAGGATCCAGAATACCTGGCTTCCTGTTTCAACCCGGATGCCTCTGCTGCCAAAGACGTGGACCTCACTGCAGCAAGGACCGCAAAAGGCAAGCCGTGCCACCGGGTTTAGGGTTTAGGATTTAGGCTTACATCTTGGATTTTTGATTGGTTCGAGGTATTTCTGCAGGTTTACATGCAGGCCAGGACAGAGTCCTGAGGGCTCGTCCGCCCAGTGACCTAGAATGACCTGGGCTAGCTGGGCTGCAGGGTCTATTGCATGATCTTGGTTCTTGCTTCGAGCTCTTTTCCTGTTTCCACGGGGTTGTTGCCATCGTCTTTTCAGAACTATGATTAATAGAGGGGGCCTGAATGATTAGAATAGAGCTTTGGGTCTCATTATACTACGTATAATTCTAAGAAGGAATTTTCAAAATAATACAGGTGATTATTCAGGTTTGTAGATTATGTGGTAGGTTTTTCCTTCACCAGAATCCCAGCATCACGCCAGCCACGGCCCACATCCCTTGATTTGGAAGAAACCGTATCCATCGCTTCGCGTCCAGAACACTAGCCCCGGATCTTAGGGTTTAGGGCTTAGGGTAAGAACATTCCCGTATCGCCTTTCTAAGGTTGCGCTATAGCATAGCCCCCAAACCTTCGCACAAGCCGTTTTAGACACATCTTAACATCCCCATAGCACCCATAAAACTCCTGCAGATGGAGGATCGCGATACTTAGTAAGTACAGTTCTGAGTACCTTAGCTGAGCGTTAACAACCTTTAAGTATGGTTACTTGAGTCCGTACTTGAGTTATGATCCCCAGCTACTAAGTCCCATGAACCTTTAAGTACCCAGACCACACTAAATGGATTTGAGGCTCAGGACTTGTCGCATAGAGCACCCAAGCGTATTCCTATTGCTATATAGCTTGAGACAATACCCCGTGGTCTAGGGTTCTCTTTCTAGAACGCTTAAGGGTTCTGGGGTAACAGTTTGGAAAGGGTTTTGGGGGTATGTGACAGTCTAGTATGGTTATGGGGCCTTTCACGGTAATTCTATTAGGAGGACTCATTATTCAGACCCCGATGTCTGGTAGACCCATCAGAAAGTTTGTGTTAAACCTTCATATGTGCCAGGGTTGGCGACTTCCTCCCTCCCTCTCCTATAGAATTCAATGCATGCCGGAGGGCGATTTCGAAGACCGCGGTGGCTTCGGGCTGGATATCGTATTCAAAACGCTTATTCCGGTATTCGGTTGTAGCTCATGTTATATCCCTCCCCCCGACACATCTCCCTCACAAGCATTAGAGCACATTCCCCCGCTCGACCGTGAAACGACATGGCTCGGCTTCTCCCTCAGGGCCTTGGAGGTGGCGGGCTTGAACGGCATGGAAGGCATGCGAAGTGACTGGTAGTTTAGGGGGTTCTTTAGTATAATCATACTGTAATATGCCACGAGCCCTATTCTAATTATGAAGGCCCCTATAGTACGTGGGCGTTTCTGGCGCCGAACGCATCTAAAGAACGACGCACTGCGAGGCCCGTGCTGGCTCAAGCGCCATTGCTGCAATGATGAAACTAGCTAGTGACAATCGTTTCGTTGCTTTTTTTGTTTGCATTGCTGGTGCTGGTTGCTGTTCCAACTGTGATTCATGGCCATTTCGATATCGTCCTTTCCCAGGTTTGCGCAGAAGATTTCCAGAATGGGCCTTGTTGGTTTCGCTACGGGTAGCTGCAAGTGAATGTAGACGAGGCTCAGGTCCCACCAAGGACCTCGAGAAGAACACCCCCCGTAAA
This sequence comes from Symbiodinium sp. CCMP2592, assembly GCA_905221615.1. Classification (NCBI taxonomy): domain Eukaryota; class Dinophyceae; order Suessiales; family Symbiodiniaceae; genus Symbiodinium; species Symbiodinium sp. CCMP2592. Next base: position 2,106,683 of record CAJNDT010001779.1, on the reverse strand, counting down.
GTATGTGTTAAGGGAGGCCCTGAAACCCTGAACCCTACATGCATAAGTCCCTATTCCCTAAACCCTGTAAGGGCCATGTAAGGCCATGCAGGACCCGCCCCTAAGCGCCACATCCCGAGACGTTCAGAGCATGCTGCAGGGGCCCAGTACACCTGGATTTTTTCGGTCCCCTCAGACAAGGCTGAAACTCAAGGACCCGTATAAGCAGGCTTTAGCCCACTCCTTAGCACATCTTGCTGGCATGGCCGATCTCGCCGGTGTGGCGACCCTGGCCCACCGCGCGCTGGTGCATAGGCGCACACGCACTCCAAAACCGCTTTAAGCAACGATGTTTTTGGCTTGCAGGATTTCATGAATGCTTTGTTGACAGCTTTGTTTGTGAGGTATAGGGCGTATTTTGTGTTCGAGTTTAGCTAAGGAATAGCCCGAATCATGCTACTTCTCTGTCCATTTCAGGCAAATTCCTTGCAAGCCCTGTGCGGACCCATGCAAACGAGTTTCAAACTCCTCGGTTCGGGGGCTAAACCCTAAACCCCTAAAGTTCCCAAACCCAAACCTACCCTAAACCCCTAAACCCCACACCCTAAACCTACCCCAAATCCTAAACTCCTAAACCCTTAAACCCCTGGGCCCCTGAACCTAAACCCGCGAGCTGAAATCAGCTTCTTTAGGATCTGAAGCATCCCCGGTACAGGGGCCTTTAAAGAGATGTGTTTTAGGCTTTTGTTGCCTTCGAGGGTAGTGAAACGCTAAATCGCGGTTATTGCAAGTAGATGCAGCCACAGTTGTCGTTAGAACCGTACTTACCGTACTCCCATGACCGTTTAAACCTACATATCCTTACAAAATCCGTATAAACTCAGAATGTGCATAAGCACATGCTACATGCTACATCTCCGTACAGAAGTCGCATAGGAAAATCCTTCTGCTCGAAGTGGGCCCAGGAATTAGGGTCCTTTGGTCCTTTTTAGGGTACTCATAAGTCTACTTACTACCTACTTGCTAAGTCCCCCGACCCTCCAAGTATGGGTGGTTGTCAATATCGGGGTCCCTTTTTGGATCCCCATTATAATACGGCACCTATGATTTAGGGTACCCGAAAAGGGACCCTAATTTGACAACCACCCATATAGATCCTTTTCAGGAGCCCTTGAACCCGTTAAGTTTCTCAATCTCATGATCCTTTCATCCTTGAGCCCTTTCTAGACCTTTTTAAGGAACCCTTTAAGCACTGGCAGGGGGAGTTATCCAAGCCCTAAGCCCTAAAGCTCTAAACCCTTAAACCCCTCTGAACCCTAAGCCTTGAGCCCCAAACCTCTGAACCCCTAAACCCCTCTAAACCCAAAGCCCCTAAGCCCAAAAGCCTGAACCCTTAAGCGGCTCCTTATAGATCCCTTGACAGGAACCTTATAGATCCCTTTAAAGGAACCCTTAAAGAGAACCCTCAACCCTCAACCCTAAACCCCTAAGCCCCAAACCCTCTATCCTGACCCCCTAAACCCTAAACCGGACAGCCCTCAACCCTACTTTAAGGTTCATGGGACTTAGTAACTATGGATATAAACAAGGTAGCTATACTTGCAATTGGTTATATCCCCAGTTAAGGTACTTATAACTGCACTTTCTAAGTCCCATGAACCTCCAAGTAGACCCTAAACCCTTAAAGGGAACCCCATTATAGAGCCCTATAGTACCCTTAAAAGGGGCCCCTTATAACCCTAGTTACTGAGTCCCATGAACCTCCAAGTAGACCCGCCGACCAAAGGAAACCCAAGTCTTGAACTCCTATTGTCGCCCCTCCCGAAAAGAGCCTTGAACCCGAGACCCTAAGCCCTAGACTTTAAACACTACATCTTAAACCCTAAAGCTTAGAGCTGGAATTCTAAACTCTAAACCTTAAACGCTTAAGCATACCCAAAAATCCCAAACCCCCTAGATCCCTTTAAAGGAACCCTTAAGGATTCCTTTGAACGGAACCCCCTAGGATTCTCTCAAGCGGAACCCGTAACGGGATAATCCTAAACCCTAAACCTGAAGGCCTAAACCCGAAACCCTGAACCTTACACCGGAAAGCTTACACCCCGAACTTTAACCTAGTAGTAGAGTAGGTAACCTTTAACCGTGGTATAGTCCCTATCTAACTTGGCGTTCTTCTGGTTGGCTCTTAGGACTTTAACTTGTTGGGTTTCTATATGAACCATAATAAGGAGGCTAAAAGTTTAACTTTCTGGAGGGGTTCAGAAGTCAGCCAAGCTAATCCCGATATAGCCAAATAGGTTAACTAACCTTTAGTTCCCCAGGATGCCCGACAAGTAGGTTAAACTCTAAACTATTAACGACCACCCATATCCGGAGCCTAAATGTACCTTAAACCCTAAACCCTATAGATCCCTTAAAGGAACCCTTAAGGTTTAGAGTTCCTTAAGGAAGCTCTGAACCTTACGCCTTAAAGCCTAAACCGTAAACCCCATAGATCTCTTATAGCTTCCTTTAAGGAACCCTAAAAGATCCCTTAAAGGAGCCCTTAAGCAAACTCTAAACCTTACGCCTAAAAGCCTAAACCCTAAACCTCATAGATCCCTTATAGCTTCCTTTAAGGAACCCTAAAGGATCCCTTAAAAAAGCCCTTAAGGGAACTCTAAACCTTACGCCTAAAGCCTAAACCCTAAACCCCATAGATCCCCTATAGCTTCCTTGAAGGAACCCTATAAAGCATCCCTTCAAGGAGCCCTGAAAGGAACTCTAAACCTTACGCCTAAAGCCTAAACCCTAAACCCCATGCGGAGGTCGAGGTGCCTGTGCCCAGGAGCCAGGAGACCACCAACGAGGCTCGACGCCATGCAGGCTGCCGTTGCGGGCGTTCCTGCGTGGCGCCAAGGCCGACCCAGCCGGCAGCGGCGCCCCCGCGGCTCGGCCAGCCGCTCACAGAGCGGCAGCGTCCGCGCAAGAAGCAGGCGCGGGCGCGGACGCTACAGACCTGATCTTGCTGGCATCTTTTCAAGGAGCCGTTGAGAGCAGACTCTCAACGAGGAGATCTGCGCCCTGGAACTGGATGACCTTCTGGCGCGGGCTCGACGCCATGCAGGCTGCCGTTGCGGGCGTTACTGCGTGGCGCCGAGGCCGACCCAGCCGGGAGCGGCGCCCCCGCGGCTCGGCCAGCCGCTCGCCGAGCGGCAGCGTCCGCGCAAGAAGCAGGCGCGGGCGCGGACGCTACAGACCTGATCTTGCTGGCATCTTTTCAAGAAGCCGTTGAGAGCAGACTCTCACAACTTTGGGCAGGGCTGATCTTGAAGAGGCGCTCAGACCACATGAGGTTGCTGGAGGGATTGCCAGACGGAGGAAATGGGTTTCTACGGTATCTCAAGCGGAGCTGCCTCCTCCTCGGATCGCCGGGTCAATGTGGTTCCGGCGGTCGGAGGCGTAGGAATTCCATTTCACGATCCCGTTCGGCATCGCGCTCACCCCGTCGAGTTGAGCCACGTGACGCAGTCCGCGACCAACACAGTTCTGAGCTGGGTGAGCTTGGTGATGAGGATGAGAGTGAAAGCAGTGGTGGGGCGATTTCGATGAACTCGGAATCTGCATACAACTCAGACGGGGAACCTGCGGCTGTTTCTCCTCAACGTGGCCCTGGCCCCTTCGGACCTCCTCCTCGGCTACCTGTGAATTTGCCCCCGGCACTGAGGAGCTTCAAGGCATTTGGAGGGAACCTGAGGAAATCACCACCACGACTACCTCGATTACGACTGCCTTGACGTGCTTGGGGAGTTCTACTACGTGGTGCTCTACATGCTCGCCGACGTGGACCTCTACCTGGCCCTCAACGTGGACGTGGACTTCTACTTTGCCCTCGACGTGGTCTTCCTCCTGCACATCGACGTAGACCTCTACTTGGAATGCTACCACCTGGTTGACTTCTGCCTTGACTGGCTCAGTGCTCAACCCCACTTGCTCGACTAGCATGTCGTCTGCTGAGCAGTGGACAAACCAGAACGTGTTGAACTCGGACAGTGACACTGATCTCATGGAGGAAGAGGGCCTGGCTTTGATGCAATTTGGGTGGGATCTTTCGTATGCTGTTTCCTTGCTGCATCGGACGAGTTGGACGTCTTCTTCGACTAGCACCTCCACGACTCCCACAATGCCGGTGGATGTGGTGAGGGATGTTGTCATTAACGAACTCACCCAGAGCTCTTGTGCGGACGTGGTTCAGCTGGTGCGGAGACTACCAGCTCGACATCGTCGACTACAACACTGTGCCAGACTCACCTTGGAGGCAGTGGAAGAAGCTTTGAGGTGGGTCCCTATACCTCCTACGGCATTTGCTTTCAATGCGGCTGTGCATGAAAGGAACGTCTGGGAAGAGATCACTTGTCAAGCTGAACGAGGGTCGGAGCCAGCCACATCTTCGGCAAGTCACTGGGTGAGGAATCCCTCTGTGCTGTTGCAGCCAAACTTCCCGTCGAGTCTGGCCGCATTGGATGCGGCATTGCAGTCGAGCAGCCCGGCAACTCTAGCAGGGTATCGTCGTCGCACGTGGCAACGCCAGGCCGGGCTCCTTTATGACCAAGCTGGCCAAACTGTACCGCGAGGATCATGGCCTGATGAAAATGACCGCGAGCTGTACATTAGTCAGTCACATGAGGACGAGGAGATCACCAATTGGCCGTCGCCAGGAGATCAACCCGAACCCTTGCCAACTGCTTATGGAGTGGACCTGCGCATTGGGAGACGTCGACTACGTCGAACTCGTCCCCGCCCCATGGTGGTCCCGTTGTCGGTGGATCCCCTCATGGAGTTGGTCAGTGGTGGAAGCAATTGGGATGAACTTCAGCTTGGCCACCTTCCTGAGCATCGTCGTGCACCTACTGATGATCAACTGGGTCGTCGAGTTCCTGCCGAAGCTCTTCGCTGTCGTCGAGCTCCTGCTGCAGATCGTCACCGTAGTCGTGGGCGAGACCTTCGTGAGAGAAGCAAAAGCCGTGACGTGAGTGCTGAACTTTGAAGTGAACATTCTGAAAGATCGGCAAGCTGCAACTTGTGAGGTTGTTTTCTATTTAGTGTGAGACCAGCAGGGGCGAGCCTGTGACCTGCTGCAGCAGAGAAAGGCCCAACACACTTTAAAAGAAAAACCCCATAGATCCCTTATAGCTTCCTTTAAGGAACCTTATAGGATCCCTTAAAGGAGCCGTTAAGGGAACCCTAAACCTTACGCCTAAAGCCTGAACCCTAAACCTCATAGATCCCTTATAGCCTCCTTTAAGGACAGGATCCCTTAAAGGAGCCCTTAAAGGAACTCTAAACCTTACGCCTAAAGCTTAAACCCTAAACCTCATAGATCCCTTGTAGCTTCCTTCAAGGAACCCTTAAGGATCCCTTAAAAGAGCCTTTAAGGGAACTCTAACCCTTACGCCTTAGAGCTTAAACCCTGAACCCCATAGATCCCTTATACGTTCCTTTAAGGAACCCTTAAGGATCCCTTAAAGGAACCCTCAAGGGAACCCGTGAGATCCGGAGGCTCCAGGGCCATTCCTGAATCTTAAACCCCCAAACTCTTAAGGCCTGCACCCTGAACCCTGAAGCTTAAACTCTAAACCTTCAACCTTAAATCTTAAACAGACCCTAAAACCTAAACCCTATAGATCCTTTATTCATTTCTTTAAAGGGAAAACCCCTATTCCCAGAGGCTCCAGGGCCTTTAAGCCTAAACCCTAAACCCTATAGATCCCTTAAAGGATCCCTTAAAGGAGCCTTCAAGGGAACCCATGAGAAGCGGAGGCTCCAGGGCCAGGGGGAGCCCGGCGGCCGGCGCCTTCTGAAAGCCCAGGAGGCGCGCTCGGCTCTGCGGTTTTTTACACGGGGCACCTTCTGAGAAAAAGAGGGCCCAGACAGAGATCCCAAGACCGGCTGCAGGCTTTAGGGTTTGGAGTTTAGGGGTTTAGGGTTTAAGTTTTTTCTGTTAAGGGTTTAGGGGTTTTGGGTTTAGGGTTTAGGGACCAGAGATCCCAATGCCCCATAATCAAGGAATAGTTTTTACAGGGTTCTAGCGGTTCTACCCAGAGATCCCAATATTCCTTGAATTAAGGGATACACCTTAAATCATAAAGATAAGGCCTCTGCATTTTAAGGTGTATTCCTTAATTGAGGGGCATTGGGTTCCCTTTAAAGGGATCGACAAGGGTTCCTTTAGAGGGAGCTAGGGGGTTCAGGGATCAGGGATTTAGGGTTCAGGGTTGAGGGCTTAGGGTTTAGGGTTTGGGGTCTGGGGCTTGGGATTTAAGTTTTAGGGTTTTAGTTTTAGGGTTCAGGGTTTAGGACCTTATGCTTAAAGGTTCATGAGGCTTCGTAACCGGGTTCCTTTTGAGGGTACTGTAGGGTTCTATGGTGGGGTTCCTCAAAGGCTTATATAAGGGATCTATAAGCGTCTGGAGCTAAGTAACTGGGCCTTCTGCTGAAAGACGGCTCCTTCAAGGGTTCCATTACGGAAGGGTTTACGGCTCCTTGCAAGGGCTTAGGGTTTAGGGCCGGCTGAAAAGTTTAGGGCTGTTTTAGAGGGTTCTAACGGTTCTATAAAGGTTCAGAGCTCTTGTAAAGCTTCTAGAAGGAGTTAGGGCTCCTTCTGTAAGGGTTTAGGGGTAGGGCATTCTGAAGAGAGGGTTTTTGCGGCTCCCTCAAGGGGTTCTATAAGGGTTTAGGGTTTAGAGGTTTGGGGGTTTAGGAGTTTAGGGGTTTACGATCTTCTGAAAAGAAGGTTTAGGGCTCCTTCAAAGGTTTCAGGGAGTTCCCCAATACCCCGTAGGTAAGGGATATATACCTTAAAGTTGTAGAACGTCTGGTCTTCTGATAACCTTACAAAACTGATGCAGGGCTTGATACCCTATTCTACTTATTATTAAGGCCGGATATTATGCCTTTAGGGCTTCAGGAATCGGGTTTAGTGTTTATGCCCTAAGCTGCGGTCTACTCATGTACTCCTTATTTGGCAGGTTATACAAGCCCTTCAACACAAGACTCTACAAACACCGGTAAGGCCTTATCAAACCGTACCAACCCCCACAAAGACCTGTATAAACCCTAAACCCCTAAACCCCTAACCCCTAAACCCTAAACCCCTAAACCCCTAAACCCTAAACCCTAAACCCCTAAACCCCTACCTAAACGACCCTACATGTCTTAGGGGTTTTTTAAGACTTCGGGTCCCCGCCGGCCCCCGAAGAGAAGCGAAGAGGTCCGAGCCTCTCGGACATGCAGGCGTCTGGTGGGGTTTCGAGATCAGGAGTTTAGAGATTCGGCATCCGGGATTTCGAGACTCGGATGTAGAGATTCGGAAGCCGGAATTGAGAGATTCGGGTTTAGGCGAGTTTAGGGATTCGCAACGCGAATTTGGAGAGTCGGGTTTCGAGCTTCGGAGTACCCAATCTAAAGATGCGGACTTAGATTTTTGGAACCCGAAGTAGCGATTAGGGCCTAGAATTCGAAAACCTACTGTTTTGAGGGTTTAGGGTTTCGGGTTAGGGTTTGGGTCCAGGGTTTCGGGTTAGGGTTTGGGTCCAGAGTTTAGGGTTTCCTATGACTAAGGGATCATCGCCCGCTATTCTGTAGAGTTTGGGGTTATACATGCATGCTTTGGAAATTGGGAAATCACAAGTTGGGGTTCAGGATTCACAGGCTTTCTTGACCAACGGACCGGATTTTTTCAATCCTTTCTGCGGATCAGTATAGTTGCCTTGTTTAGAACCAAGCTACTATCTAAGTCCCATGAACCTCGAAGCGCCCCAAAACTCTTAAGGGTGTAGGTGGAGCAATGGTCGTCAGAGAGCCCAGCGTCCCTCAATGAAGCGATATACCTTGCATCACCTGGAAAACCCATCTTTGCCATGGCAACGCTCCTTCTTTCCTAAACACCCGGTAAGTCCCATAAAAGTCCTACAAAGTTACGGAAACAAATTTGACTAGGATGCCCAGTAGTACCCTTATTCCCTTTTTATAGTCCTAGGTTCCTTATAAAGTTACCCAATACCAAAAAGAGAGGCCTTTTTATTCTTAGGTTACTGGGTATCCTAGTTGATACAACCTCCTACGCCCTGAATTTCAATTCCTTAAGCCCCGAACCCCTCGACTCCTAAGCCCTCAAGCCCTGAAGCCCTAAACCCGAGGCATCTAAGGACTCATATATTAAGGCTTTTGGGCCCAAAGACCACATTATATAAGGCTTTTGGGGGCTATTTTGATGCCAAGGGTATGTCCCAAAGCCCGAAGTCCTAAACCCCAAAACCTGAAAGCCTTATAGATACCTTAAAGGAACCCTCTTAGATCCCCTTAAGGAGCCCTTACAGATCCCTCTAAGGAACCCGTATAGTAGTTTCAGGAACCCTACACTCTACCGGGGGAGAAACCCTAAACCCTTCAACCCTTAAACCCCTAAACCCTAAACCCTAAACCCTTAAACCCCTAAACCCTAAACCCTAAACCCTAAACCTAAACCCTAAACCTGAACCCTAAACCTTTTTAAGTCCCTTTCTTGGACCAGGCCGTCAGTCCTTCTGGCCTGCGTTGGTACAGGCCGGTCCACCTAGAGACACCCATATCCCTTTAAAGGGATCCTATAAGGGTTCCTTTAACGGTTCCTATAAGGGATGTATAGGGCTTAGGGTACCCAGAAACTCCAATATCCTTCAGTTAAGGAAGATACCTTAAATTATAGTACCTAAACGAATGAAGGGATGCACCTTAAAGGGGTCCGTAAAGGGATCTATAAGGGCTCTATACGTATAAGGGATTTAAGGAATATACCTTAAATGATAGTAGGATCCGAGATATGATTTAAGGCATATTCCTCAATTGAGGGATATTGGAGTCTTCAGGCACGCCCTGTGTGGGGTTTAGCTCTTCTAGGGCCTTAATGTGAGTCATCGGCCTCCAGCCAAGACAAACTTGGACACCAAGCCTAAACCGCACCCCATGATCAAAACTTCATGGCTAGTTACAACTGGTGTATAGAAGCCTCTAAGAGGTCTGTGCGGTGGTTCTTCTGTAAAGTAGGGGGCTCATGGGTAGCTGTTGAAACCTAAGCCCTAAACCCAAAACCCTAAACCCTAAACCCTAAACCCTAGGCAAAGCTTCCAACAGTAGGACATTTCTGCGGTCGGAACAAGGTGCTTGACAACAAAACTCTCAACCGTAAATGGTTGCAGGGTCGTGGATATCTCTTGTTTTCAAAAAAAGTATCACAATCGCTCAACCCTAAACCCTAGCCAGCCATGGCCCTTTCAGTACTGTTAGTAGGTGTTTGAAGGGCTCCTTAATGGGGGATCCACAGGGTTTAGGTTCTAGGTTTCTGCTTGGAGGTTCATGGGACTTCGTAAGTACAGTTATAAGTACCTTAACTGGGGTTATACTTAGTTATAAGTATGGTTACCTTACCTATAATCGTAGTTATTAGCTCCCATGAACCTTTAAGTATGTTCCATCCGTGTACGATTACTTCCTTCAGCTACTGCTAGTTGGACTTGCCCTGAAGGAAGGTCTTTCTTATACTGAACCCTCAAAGCGAACCTTATAATAGTAATCTTTATTAATAGTCACCCTCTGGAGACCCTTATAGCCCTTCTAGTAGTCGTACAAAGCCTTGCAAGATGCATAAATGCCCGACATCACCTCGGTCAAGCCCTTCATAAATCCTTGCTTAACGCCGCCAGCAAGCCCCTCACTCGCGGCTCCGACTGGCTCAAAAAGGGCGATTATTCCCCTGACAAGTTTCGGAACAATTTCTGAGAAGTTTTTGTGGAGCCGCAGCGCATTTTGCCATTGAAGCGCCATGGCTCCTTGGCCCTTTTTGCGTAGTTAGTGCATTAATGAGGATGTATGACGTGTTATAAGTTTTATTACGGAGTTTAGGCCTCTGGGGGTTTGGGATTTCGAGGATATAGCTTAATATAGGAACCTGATTAAGAAACCTTGGGTCTTTGTTCGGGTTCCTTATATGAATCCTACTATGTTGGGGTTATGGGCCCAGGGTTTCTTGATCAGGTTCCTACATTAAACCCCATAAAGCCCTATAAGGCCCTGCGAAGAAAGTATACAACCCCCAAATGATACTGTTGATGATATAAATCCTGCATTACCTTAAGGACCCTAAACTATGGGAATTATGGTATATTCCTTATTATGGGTCATGCAGGATTTATATCATCAACCGTATGACCCCTTATAAATCCTCCGGAACCCCTTCTGCTAGGACGTTCCTACATTATAGAACCCCTTATAGTAACCTTATGGATCCCTTTATAGTACCCTTATAGTAATCCTTATAGGAACCCTTTAAACGGAACCCTTAAAGATCCTTACATTAGACTCTAAACCCTCAGAGGCAGCTTGTACGGAACCCTAAGGTAGCCTTATAAGATCCCTTATAGTAACCCTTACAGATCCCTTTAAGAACCCTAGTAAACCTCCTACATTAGGACTGAGGGCCTGCAATGTTTATCTCGTTTTGAAAAAATGTTGCCGCTGCCCCACGGAACATTTAAACTCTCTCCGGACACTCAAGGGTTTAGGGTTTAGGGGTTTAGGGTTTAGGGTTAATCCCAGACCCGGGAGGATCTAGCCTTAATTTGGGGACCCTATACTACTTAGGGTACTTTATAGGAGCCCGCATTAAGGGATATACTTTTTGGATCCTTCGGGGCCTGGGATCCTAATGCAGTACCCCGGAGCACCTAAACCCTGAAACCCGGAACCCTTCAACCCTGAACCTTAAGCCCTAAACTCCTAAATTCCTAAACCCCGACGCCCACACCCTAAGCCCTTAAGCTCTTAAACTCCTAAAGCTCTAAGCCCCAAAACTCCTAAACCCTCAGAACGGTTGATGGTATAAACCCTGCATTACCCATAATAAGGAATATACCATGATTCCCATAGTTTAGGGTTCTTAAGGCAATGCAGGATTTGTATCATCAACAGAAAGACTCTCCTTGGAGGATCCTTCTCCTTGGTATTGTAGTCGTTCTATAAAGGGTCCTATGATCTAAACCCCGAGCCTTTAAGGGATCCCTAAAAGTTCCCTTTAAAGGGCTCCTATAAGGATTACTACAAGGATTACTATAAGGCTTACTATAAGGGTACTATAAGGGTACTATAAGGGGTTCTATAGTATAGGAACCTGATCAAGAAACCTTGGGCCTTTATTAGGGTTCCTTGTATGAACCCGACTATAGGCTCGGGGTTCTTAGTCAGGTTCCTACATTATGATCTATCCCCTAAACCCTAGACCTTAAAGAATCTTAAACCGTGGTTCCATAAGGGTTTCAAAAAGGGTCTCTTTTGCAGGGTTCTAGAACGGTCCCTTTTCAAGGGTTGCTGTAAGGGTCCCTGTTAAAGCAGCGAAGAAGGGTTCTACAGGGGCAATGTAGGGCGCTATGAAGGTGTGTTCTGTAAGGTTTCTATGAAGATTGTCGTAAGGGTTCTATAGAGGGTTCTATAAGGGCACTTGCATGGAGGAGCATGCGACTTAGCAGGTAAGGTTACAAAGTTTTACGTGCCCTAATTCAGGTTATGCGCAGCTATAAATGTAATCCGTATTCATAACCCTCGTTACTAAGTCCCATGATTCGTTTGAGTACACCACCTGGCCGCTACCTAAACCAGAATTCCTAAAGAACGACGCCTAAACCCTAAGCCGTAAGCCCTGAACCCCCCAAGCCACGAAGCCGGTCTAAACCACAACCCAAAAACACCACAACACCCTAAGCGTCCGTGTCCCTATACCCCCAAGTCCCTGAATAACAAGCCGTGGCCAAACCCTCTAGCGGCCTCTAGCGACCTCACAAGCCTTGGAAACCTTCAAAAGATCATCAACAAAACCCCAAAACCCTAAACCCCTAAACCCCTAAACCCTAAACCCTAAACCCTAAACCCTAAAGCCATAGTATATTTGGGATGACCCCCCCCCCAAATCCTAGAACCCCGTCCCGAAACCTCTATAAACCCCTAAACCCGAAACCCTATACCCCTAAAACCTTAAAGCTTAAAGTATCCTAAACCCCCTAAACCCTTAAACCCTAAACCTCTGTAGATCCCTTGTAAGGAACCCTTATAGATCCTTTTGAAGAAACCCTACGACTCCTCAACCCGAAACCTTACACCCTAACCCTCAACCCTAAACCCTACACCCAAAATATCCTCAACCCTTAAAAACCCTAAGACCCTATAGACCCCTTTTAAGGAACCCTTATAGATCCCTTTAAGACGCCCTAAAGTCCCAGAAATTCCAGGCTCTGTCCCTTTGCAATCTCTTCGCACTGGCCCTCTTCACCGTCAGCCTCGCCGAGGCATCAGAAACATAGGGCTCCTTTGAAGGGAACTCCAGAAAGTTGGAATATGGATTAATGGTAGGATCCCCTATAATTTTTGGGGTATTTAGAGCATTTAGGGTATTCAGTGTATTTAGGGTATTTGGGGTATTTCGGGTATTTGGTGTATTTAGAGCATTTAGAGTTTTTAGGGTATTTAGGGCATTCAGGGTATTTAAGGCATTTAGGGAATTTAGGGGTTTAGCGGTGTAGGGGTTTAGGGTTTAGGGTTTAGGTAGGGTTTAGGGACTTGGGTCAGGGCTGGGTTTGGACGCGGAATCTCGCCGCAGCGTTTGCAAGGGTCCGCCCAAGCGTTCGCAAGAAAATTGGCGGGTGTGGCGTGGGTCTTCTTAGGTCCCCATTCCTAACCTTTAAGCTTTCTGGGTTCTTACAGTTTAGTAGGAATCGGAAAGTTTAACCTTTTATTTCTGGGGCGTATTGGGGTAGTAAGTCTGGGAATGCGAGGAGCTAACGGTCCAGTCGTGTCGTGCCAGGGTCTTGGAGCGTGGCAAAGCCGGCAAGCTAAGTCAAGCGAGACATTCACTTGAGGCGTGAACCCCCGAAGCCATAAGCTGTTGAAGCTCTATATATATGTATATATATATATACATATATATATATATACAATACAATAATAGGGGTTTTGTATTTCGACTATATGGAGTTTCTGTATGATCACTCTTAACTTAAACTCGAAGTCGAATTCCCCTTCCCGGGCAGCCTCTACAGCCCTAAACCCCTACTAGAAACACTTTAGGGTTTAGGGTTTAGGACCCCGAACCTTATCCCAATAAAACCCCATATAGCAGCCCTATAAAGGAACCTTTCTCCGGAACGCTTTGTAGGACCTTTTTTTGAAGGAATCATTAAAGGAACTCTTTATAGGAAGCCTGTACAGGAACCCCGCCTTTTGTTACTCATATCCGCAAGTGAGGTAGTTGTAACCTTGTACTAACTGAGTCCTGTGATCCTCCAAGTACAGGACCCCCCCGTCGCCGCGTCCGCCACAGAGCAGCCGGCTGCGGCGGAGCACGGCAAGGCCAGAGCCAGAGCCCTTTCTCATATTTGCCTTTTTTAGTTGAGGAGTGTGAGTGTGAGTGTGAGTGTGAGTGTGCGTGTGCGTGTGCGTGTGCGTGTGCGTGTGCGTGTGCGTGTGCGTGTGCGTGTGCGTGTGCGTGTGCGTGTGCGTGTGCGTGTGCGTGTGCGTGTGAGTGTGAGTGTGAGCGTGAGCGTGAGCGTGAGCGTGAGCGTGAGCGTGAGGGTGAGTGTGAGTGTGAGTGTGAGTGTGAGTGTGTGTGTGTGTGTGTGTGTGTGTGTGTGTTTTCGTTTGCATGGCAGTTACTCGTAGCTGTTGAGTCGCTACTCAGAGCCGCTACTCGTGTCTAGTAAACAGTCTAGTAATTACTTCCTTAGTTGCTTGGCTTGTTGGTTGCTACTGTGGCCGTTGTTATTGTTGCTGCTGCTGCCGTCACGGCTGCTGTGCTGCTGCTGCTACCTCAGCTGAGCTCCTTCATTTCTGTTTTCCTCTTTGTCTTTGGTCATCTACTGCAGGTAGGCTGGCGACATCACTGATCGAGCAAACTTGCCCTGAGTACCATCACTGACATCAGCATCATCTCCATCATCTTCATCAGCCTCTTGTTTGATGTCATTGTTGTCGTTACCATAGAATGCACATGTTTACAATAAACTGAAGATGGTGCTGGCAATGATGAGAGTTTCTTCGGTGGTACGGAACCCACGCTTTTTTGTTGTCGGTGCTTTGTTGTTGCGGATGCTCCGAAGATATTAAGAAGGCGCTCACCGCACCCGCAGTGAAAAAGCAAACACCTTTACAGTGGTAATACAGACACCTGTACAGTGGTAACACTCATGTTTCGTTACCATCAGCAGTGTCTTCATTCCCCGCTTCAATGTCACGTCATCTGCGTTGGCAATGGTCGAGACACGGCGGCTTAATTAGCTGTTCTGATCGATTTTGTCAGTTCGGCTGCAGGTCCACTGGAACATAACGACCAGACTTTATCGCAATATAGGAGCCTGAACAAGTACTATTAGTTGATATCATTCCTTAGGGTTCCTTATTCTAGTTTTAAATTTTATTTTCAGCAGTATACTATACCACAAAGCGCTCTTCTATACTAAGGCCTACATTAAGTGTTGGCATATTTGTTGATCAAGACCAACGGGTCATTCTCTACTCCCTATGCAGAGCCGCCTTACCATCTTCAGCCATCAAGATTATAAGTCTTAGGGTTTCTGAGCCCCAAAGCCTAAGCCTTAGTCCCTCGCCCCTAAAGCCTTGAAACCCAAACCCTAAACCCTAAACTAAACCCTCGCCCCTAAAGCCTTGAAACCGAAACCCTAAACCCTAAACTGAACCCTGGACCCTAAAGCCTTGAAGCCCAAGCCCTAAACCCTAAACTAAGCCCTGGACCCTAAAGCCTTGAAGCCCAAGCCCTAAACCCTAAACTAAGCCCTGGACCCTAAAGCCTTGAAACCGAAACCCTAAACCCTAAACCGAACCCTGGACCCTAAAGCCTTGAAGCCCAAGCCCTAAACCCTAAACTAAGCCCTGGACCCTAAAGCCTTGAAGCCCAAGCCCTAAACCCTAAACTAAGCCCTGGACCCTAAAGCCTTGAAGCCCAAGCCCTAAACCCTAAACTAAGCCCTGGACCCTAAAGCCTTGAAGCCCAAGCCCTAAACCCTAAACTAAACCCTAACCCCTGCAGCCTTGAAGCCCAAAACTCCGAATCTTCCAGGCGGCAGAAGCTCCGGGCCACTTTGTTTACTGCAGCTGCGGGGTGACTTGCAAAGCCGCTGGGCCAAGGGTTGAGGGGCTTTGGCCAACTTTCACTCAGGGTTTAGGGTTTAGGGTAGTTGAATCAGAAGACTGAACACTTTTTCCTTGAAGGATCATGGAGCATAGTAACTATCGTGAGAAACAAGGTAACTATACTCAAGAAATTTTCTACAGCCCCCATTGAGTACAACCTTACCTTTTACGCCTCGTGGTCCTCCTTGTCGAACAGAAAGGACACAGCTCGCATTAACACTGAAAGCGTAGACTTGCATGCTTTGGCTCATGTACTCGGCAACTAAGTTGAGGTGTTTCGTGGTTAAGCCTATTCTGGCACCCTCTCCCGCCGCAAAGAGAAACCTGATTCCTAAGGAAATGTCAAAGCAAATCATAGTAAGGAGTCAGCCACCCAGGAGTCTGCTACATCATGGAGCAACATGTTCATCGTTGGCAAAGCCGGATGGCAGCAATGAGCACTTTCAGCCGGTTCAGGGTTCAGGACTTTATGGCGTTGCAGAGGTGCCTGCCCATGAAAAATTAGGGAGGGGGGCCCTTAACCTGCAACCCTGTAAGGTTGAATCGGTTTAGCTAGGTTTCCTGTTAGAAGTTGACGTTTGAGTTTAAAGTTTCGGGTTGGAGGGTCCATGGATTTTAGTGTTCAGGTTGCTTTGGGCTTAGCTCGGAGCGGGGAGCATATGCGTGCCCGTTTCGTGGGCCAGCAGTGCTCCCGTTTCAGTTGCTGGTAGTAGTCGTGGTCGTCTTCGTCGTCCTCGTCGTAGTATCAGTAGCAGCAGCAGTATCAGCAGTATTAGCAGCAGCAAGAGTAGTAGCACCACTGAGCAGTGGTTTCTGACTACTAAAAGTAATTACTAACTACTACCTACTAAGTGCCTACTAACTACTGCCTAATATGACCTGGAATCTAGCAATTGACTCCCTTTTTTTGCAACCTCCATACCGTGTCGTCTTTTCGTACGAAATGAGATAGATACAGCACAAACATGTTGAGAAAGACATGATCTTACCCCGCGCCCTCTTTTTGGGATGCTATCTCTTAGATTAATTGACAGTCGGGGTAGTATTTCTCGCATATACGCTCTAAACAATCCCCAAAGAGTAACCTTTAGTTCCCCCGAAACCCACGTCGCTAATCTCTCCGCCTTCAGCACAGTGGCAGTGGCAGTAGCAGTACTGGAAGGTTCATGGGACTTAGCAGCAAGGCTTATGACCCAATTATGGTACCTCTATCCGTGCTCGCGACTGAACCTCCAAACCCCTAAACCCTAAACCCTCCAAGTAGCATGAGCTCTCTTAGATCCCCACTATCTAACCTTTAGGCTTTTTGGGTTCTTCTAGTTTAGTAGGAATCGGAAAGTATAACCTTGTATTTCTGTGGCTTATTGGGGTAGTAAGTAGTACCTCTGTGCCTTATTGAAATTTCCCATGGAACCCCGGCTTTGGTATTTGTTCGGATCGTTGTCTGTGGCTAATTGGGGTAGTAAGCTAGAGAACCCTAGGTAGATCCCTTTCAGGAACCCTTTAAAGGAATCCTCTCTGTGGCTTATTGGGGTAGCAAGCACTCCGAGACCCTAAACCCCTAAACCCTCCAAAACTCTAAACCCCACAAACCCTAAACCCTAAACCCTAAACCCAGAGCACTGAACCCTAAACCCTAAACCCCTAAACCCCCTAAACCCCCTAAGCCCTAAGCGCTTCAAGCCCTCGCTGTTGTCGCGCCTCCGCACGAGGCTTGCGCCTGCAGCGCGTGCCCCGAGGGCTCCTTCGCCTTTTTGGGGAAAAGGGGTTTAGGGTTTAGGGTTTAGGCGTTTAGGGTTTACTTAGGGGGTTGGGGATTTATTGTTTAGGGCTAGTTAATTAGGGGTTTAGGGTTTTGGTTTAGAGTTCAGGGTTTAGGGGTCTAGGTTGGAAGCTGCCCCCACCCTGAAATAGTGGTATAATAGGAATATAATAGGGCCCTAGTATAATCCTATATAATCCTTATGGTCACTGTTACAGGGTGGGGGCCCCTTCTAAGGAAAAGGGGTTTATGGGGGTTTAGAGTTTAGGCGTTTAGGGTTTACTTAGGGGGTTGGGGATTTATTGTTTAGGGCTAGTTAATTAGGGGTTTAGGGTTTTGGTTTAGAGTTCAGGGTTTAGGGGTCTAGGTTGGAAGCTGCCCCCACCCTGAAATAGTGGTATAATAGGAATATAATAGGGCCCTAGTATAATCCTATATAATCCTTATGGTCACTGTTACAGGGTGGGGGCCCCTTCTAAGGAAAAGGGGTTTAGGGGGGTTTAGAGTTTAGGCGTTTAGGGTTTAATTAGGGGGTTGGGGATTTATTGTTTAGGGCTAGTTAATTAGGGGTTTAGGGTTTTGGTTTAGAGTTCAGGGTTTAGGGGTCTAGGTTGGAAGCTGCCCCCACCCTGTAATAGTGGTATAATAGGAATATAATAGGGCCCTAATATAATCCTATATAATCCTTATGGTCACTGTTACAGGGTGGGGGCCCCTTCTAAGGAAAAGGGGTTTAGGGGGGTTTAGAGTTTAGGCGTTTAGGGTTTAATTAGGGGGTTGGGGGTTTAGGGTTTAGGGCTAATTAATTAGGGGTTTAGGGTTTTGGTTTGGGGGTTTAGAGTTTAGGGTTTCGGGCTAGGGGTTTAGGGGTCGGGGTTTGGGGGTTTAGGGTTTATTGTGCGTATAGAGTACTCCTAAACCCTAAACCCCTAAACCCCCCAAAACCCCTAACCCCCTAAACCCTTAAACCCTAAACTTCTACATCGGCACTCTATCGTGCACGCGCTAGCGTCGAACAAGTGTCGGAACATGTCGGAATCCTGTCTTGTCAGATTTGTCTGTAACTCTGTAACATAGACAGTTATAAAAGAAAATTAAGTCTGAGTACCACCCTTTTGCACTACTTTGACATCCACAATATTCTAAAGAGTAGGTCCCATACGTTAAGATTTGATCCCACCCTGAGAGGAACGTTGTAAAGGAGCTCAATTTTTCTCTTTAAAACCAGGGCTGCTATGTACTCTATACCCTGAACCCTAAACCCCAAACCCTAAACCCCTAAACCCTAAACCCCAAATCCCTAAACCCCAACACCCTAAACCCCAAAACCCTAAACCCTATACTTCAAACCCTCAGAAACCCTATCTCACCCTGACAGGGGACAGCACGATTTTTCTGCGCGGCTCCGCCAGCCAGGCTGGCGAATATTTTCTTTTCCTAAGTTCCCCAGTAGTAAGGTAAGCATGCTAAGCTACACTATTGCAAGGGTCCTTTGTAAGGGTCCTTTAAGGGGTCTATAAGGGTACTATCAGGGTTCTCCAGTAATAGCCACTTGCCCTTTCTGTGTTTTGGGCCCCCTTACTGGAGCCGATTATCAGGAAAAAGGCACCCTAAACCCTAAATCCTAAAGGGGTTACTGGGGGAACCTAGTTTTAGGGGTTGCTTAAAGGGTCCCGAACCCGAACCCTCGAAGCCCGAACTCTGAGCCCTAAGCCTTGAGCCCTATGGATTTTCCGAAAATTCGGTGTACCTGATTTTGGGGCCCTTATAATCAGGATTCTAGTAGTATATTATGGCCCCTTATTTTCGGAAATTCCCCTATAAACCCTCAAGGCCTTGAACCCCAAACCCTAAACCCTGAACCCTCGAACCTAAGCCCCGAACCCTCACCTCTACACTTGAAGCCCTACAGTAAACCCCCATAAAGTTGGAAACCGGATTAAGGCCAAATAGTGCTGGGATTCCCTTTACATTACTCTTGAGGATCGAGGCTACGGGGTTTCCAACGTTTGGGCTTCTGCCATAAACCCTACACCCGAAACCCAACACCCTGACTGCAGGACACAGCGCCTGGCACAGAGAGGGGTGCGACATCGCCGGCGCGAGGGGAGGAGAAGCAGCACGAGGATGAAGCCACGGGCTCAAGATACGGGCCCTCTTACTTCATATTTACAACAATAACAAATCAAATAGCAATGATAATCATAAAACAAAAACAGTAATGATAATAAGAAGGAGCATGGCAATGATAATAGGAAGATTCTTGATCATTAACAATTTAACATCATCATCATCATCATCACCATCACCATCAGCATCAGCATCACAACCGTCGCCAGAATTAGAACTGGGTTTTGGGGTATATTGCAAGATATTTAGATTCACGTTCAGGAGCCTGGCGGAATGGTATCCGGTTCATTAGGCTCCTACATTGAGGTCTTGGGTGTTCAGGGTTTAGTGCATGGGAGGGGTTTCGGGTTTAGGGGTGCTGTACTTAGCGACTTAGAGGTTCATGGAACTTAGTAACTAGGGTTATAATTAGGGTAACTACACTTATATGTACTTATAATCCTACTTATAACTGTACTTACTAAGTTGTAGGAGTTTAAGAGTAACCCTAAACCCTAAACCCTTAACTCTGAACCGGGATTTAGGCTTTGGGGTTCAGGGTCGCTTGCAAGGGTTAGCTAGGTTTAGAGCTTCTAGGGTGTAGGGTCAGGATGACATCTTCTTTCTTTTAAGGTGCCTTGACCCAGACCCCGGGGGATCCAAAAGGTAGATCCCTTAATGGGGGTTCCTATGAAGTACCCTTAGTAGTATAGGGCCCCAAATTAGACGATCTACTTTCAAGACCCTCCGGGGGTCTGGGTAGCGACTCTAGCTAGGCTTCAAGAATTGGACATAGCATGTGGCTTTTTGGGTTTTGGGGTGTAGGTTTTAGGCTTGGGCTAACGGTTGAGCCTTTTCCGTTGAAATATGGTCCACAGGGCTTATGGGGCTTTGGGAAGGTTGGCGAGTTTGTGGGTGCGATTCAGGAAATGATGGACCCAGAGACTCCAATATGCCCTAATTAAGGAATACACACTAAATGACCCTTAATCATAGTAGGAGTCCTAGCATGATTTGGAGTATACTCCTTAATCAAGGGACATGGTATAGGAGTCTCTGGGCAGAGTTCTGGTGAACACGGTGTGGGGTTCATGAGCTCGCCTTGGGCAATCAGGGTCTAGGCTTTGTTGTTTCGGTTCAGGGATGTCTCCAAAAAGCCAACTTCAGTATATATATATATATATATATGTGTGTGTGTGTGTGTCTGTCCTAGGACCCAGAGTAGGCCCTTGTTTCCTTTTTTAGGGTTTAGGTTCGCTTCTAACCCCCTGTAACACAAAAAGGGCACCCTTTCTATTCCTAGGTTACTCTTAGGTCTGTCTGTCTGTGACGGATCGACGTCTTCCTTTGGAGAGATGTGGAGGGTCGACCGAAGAGATTCCAAATTGAGCCACATAGGGGTTTCCGAAAATAGGGGAACCTTATTTGGGATCCTGTAAGGGGTTCCTTAAAGGATCCATAAGGGTTCTATAAAGGGTCTAGGGGTTCGGGTTCAGGGTTTCCGAAAACAGGGGAACCTTATTTTGCGGTCCTTACAATAAGGATCCTACTTTATGAACACCCTGCCATGCACTTCTGTCTCATGACGTACACCCAATTCCAAATCTGTTTCTTGGTGGTGCACAAGCAGCCAGCAGTTCGCACCCAACCTCGTGTGACACCCAAAAAGACAACCAAATTCCCCAACCCCAAACCTCAACCCGACATCCTAACCCCCAGATTCCCCAACCCCCAATCGCAACCCTGAAAACGCACCGTCCTGCCCTTCGCTGTCCAGGTGCGCGCCGCTGCTGTAGTTCAGCCAGCCGCAGCTGAGTCTCTAAACAAGGAGCTCACTGCCGGGGCATTGGTAATTAGGATGCGTTTCTTTTTGGGCGGAGGGAAGTTATAGTTGAAGTTTAAAACGGGCAAATTTCGAGCAAACTTCCAGTTTGCCTTCAGGTATCATGCTATGCAGCTAGTCATCAACGATCTGGCGAGGGGGCAGCTGCAACAACAAATCAGTTATCATCATTCTTGGTTCTACTCGTGTGACAACTACCCGTGAAGCCCCTCAGCCGACATCAAAACCTGTTGAGAACTGAATACCCACGCAACCTTACTGCACCAGACGTTGCAACCCTAAACCTGAGAGGTCCCCCAAGACCGGAAGCCTAAACCGCATGCCTGAGCTAGCCCCCAGACACCCTAAAAATGCGTCCCAAATTCAAAGTTGGAGTTTTTATCCAAAACTGCACAGACAGGTAAAGTCCATTCACCTCTACAAGAAACTGGTAAAAGCCCATACAACCCTGAGCCCCGAAACCGCGCACCCCAAAGCCCTTCTGATATCCGAACGCATCCCTTAATTAAGGAATATACCTCAAAACCGGTCTTCGGGATCTAAATGTATAACTTGAGGTAGATTCGGGATTTGAAGTATAACTTAAGGTATATTCCTTAATCTAAATGTATAATTTGAGGTATATTCCTCAACTGGGGGACAGTGGCGTCTCTTCATAGAAGGCCAAAAGGGGTTTTAGCCTATGGGGGTTTAGTAGGGATTAGGGTTCCCATAATCGGGTTCATATTAAGGAATGAATACCCCAAGAATCTTAAACCCTCCTTTTGGCCTCCCATCAGTTAAACCCCTTATAAAAAGCTACACTCGAATCCTAAAACCCCGTCGAATAATAAAGGCTCCTCTACCGAACAGTAGACAGTACCTGCCATCATCTCTGGGAGAGGCATCAATCATCCTCCCGGCTGAGGAGAAGGGCGCCAAGGATCACAAAAGGGTTTCTTTAAACTTAGGGTTTAGAGGGTTTAGGGTTGAGGGTTTAGGGTCTAGGGTTTAGGGTTTTGGGTTTAGGGTTTAGGGTACTTAGAAATAATTCTTAATTTTTGGTTATTATAATCCCTAAGAAACAGCTAAAATTATAATTTTGCTAGGGTTCTAAGTTCAGTATAGTAAAGGCTTTGTAGCTGAGCGGATACACTGTCCACTTTCTGGGGATAATACTACCCACCATAAAACGAATCGTGTACACTTTTTAGGGCTTTGAACTCAGCAACCAAGAAGGGCCTAAACCCTAAACCCAAAGCCTTGCACTCTAAGCCCTAAAGGGATCTTTTAGGGTTCTGGAGGGTTCATTCTTTTAGGCTTTAGGGCTTCGAGTCTAAGGAAATATAGGGTGCTTCAGAAAAAGATGGGATTCCAACACGGCTCCTGGCCTCCTTCAAGGGGTTACAGGGTTTTAGGGCTTAGGGCTAGGGTATAGGGAGGATCTGAAAAGCAGATTCCGTAATTTGGGACCCATACTACTGAAGGACTACAGTCAGCAAAGATTACTTTATAGGAACGTTTTAAGGGATCTGATTTGTTGGATCCTCCCAGCGAACCCCTTGACGGATCTGCTTTTTGGATAAGTTAGGGGTCGGGTTACTGCAAGGGTTGTGATGGGGTGTTGGTGAGCGGGTATACTGAGGAACCCTAAGGAATAGTATCAGTGATTACCCATGGTTCTGCATCATGCGTCAATGGGTTGTTGAGTTTCTGGTTTAGGGGGCGTTTAAAGCGGCTTGAGGTTCGATTATGCACGGCAGTGACATGCCAAAAGGTCCAGAGTAGCATGCAGAGTTGGTCGATTTGACATCGAAGCGCATGAGCCGATCATGAGCCAGGCTTTGTCGGGTGGCCATGCGTGGAAC
Source organism: Symbiodinium sp. CCMP2592 (assembly GCA_905221615.1). Classification (NCBI taxonomy): domain Eukaryota; class Dinophyceae; order Suessiales; family Symbiodiniaceae; genus Symbiodinium; species Symbiodinium sp. CCMP2592. Next base: position 2,083,936 of record CAJNDT010001779.1, on the reverse strand, counting down.
AACGTGAAACCGCGTTGGTTCGCGCCAAAAATGTTGTGCACGATCCCGGGTGGGTTTGCTGTGGCGAGGAGCACTTCTTGAGGGCTGAGGACATGAGTGCGGTTCCCAAGGACCAGGACCGCTCCGCTGAGTACGTCGAGGCCATCTTTGCACAAGTGGCCGACCATCCACCCCAGCGAACCTGGTCGCTGGTGTGGTCATGGACAGTCCCAATGTGGGAGGAGGTGAACCGCGAAGCTCTGGAATTCCTCCACGAGCGTGGTCCGGAGGGAGCATACGAGACCAGCGGGAAGCAGGTCGCCTTCGAGGAGAAGAACGAGCCGTCTCCCCTGACGATCTGGAGACCCGCCTCGGGGTTTTCGACGCACGATGGCGAGCTGGACTCCGAGAGGGTCCGAAGATTGTGCGCCGGGGTCGTGGCGATCTTGAACCTCTCGGGGTTTCAGAAGCCCCTGCTTCACGAGGAAATGCCCGCCTGGTTCGCCCGGGTGATTCACTCTCTCGGGGAGAGAGGAGACCACAACATGCTCGCTGTGGCCGGAATGGGCTCCGGGAAAACTGAGGTGCTCCCCCTTCTGTTGCAGAAGGTCAATGGGGATATCTTGGTTTCGTTTCCGGAAATAGGGAACCCTTATATATTATTATAAGGACCCCAATAAGGTACCCCGAATTTTTAGAACTCTAAACCCTTGTAGAGCAGTTTAAAGGAACCTTTTAATCTTACAGTAACCCTTTAAAGGAACCTTCAGGAACCCCCTAATTTTCGGAAACTCCCAATGTGAACGAGGCTGCCATGCGTGTACAGGCCTTCATGATTAGATGGGTTTGGGGGCCCATTATACTTTATACTTATCATAAAGAACCCCCAAAACAGCATTGGTAATTATTCAGGCCCCTATAGTAAACCACTTAAGCCCTAAACCCTTCACCGAGACGTCTCAGACGCTCGGATGCTCTTGTCGACTCCATTGATAGATACTTCAAAGTGGGGCCTGGGGAGCCCCGGAAATAGAATAGGGTTCCTTTAAAGGGTTACTATAAGGGCTACTATGATATAGGGGCCTTAATTTGAAACGCTGCGCGTCGTCCGCCTCGGCCCGGCTGTACGCGCATGCGGCGAGTGGCTACTATCTGCAGCAAGCTCGTGTAGGGTTAGGAATTCAGGTTTGAAGCTCCCTTGGTACTGCAGGGGTGTAGGGTTAGGAATTCAGGTTTGAAACTCGCTTGGTACTGCAGCCTCAAAGGCGAGCCCCAACACATAAAGATGCGAAAACTCCAGAAAGTCAGAGGGGCGGGAGGGAAGGGGGGAGGGGGGTGGGGGAGGGGGGGGAGGGGGGGGGGGGGGGGGGGGGGGGGGGGGGGGGGGGGGGGGGGGGGGGGGGGGGGGGGGGGGGGGGGGGGGGGGGGGGGGGGGGTGGGTGGGGGTGGGGGGGGGGGGGGGGGGGGGGGGGGGGGGGGGGGGGGGGGGGGGGGGGGGGGGGGGGGGGGGGGGGGGGGGCAGTGATTTTTGGTGTGGGGTCACTGGGGAGGGGATTAAGAGGTGGGGAATAGAGAGAATCCGAATAGGAACCTCTGACCGCTTCGGCCGAGGCGAATATTTAGAACAAAGTTTTGGGGCCCATTATACTATATTTATCATTACTAGGATGCCCAGTAGTACCCTTATTCCCTTTTTGCAGTCCTAGGTTCCTTATAAAGGAACCCAATACCAAAAGTGAGCCCTTTCTGTTCCTAGGTTACGGGGCATCCTAGATTCAGAAGTTTCAGTTACCATAATAGGGATTTATAAGGGTACCTTGAAGGGATCTATAAGGGCTCCTTTAAGGGTTTAGGGATTATAACTAGACTTAAGGGTTCTGTAGTTGCCACGCCCATACACCATGCCAAATCCGATGAAAGTTCATAATACCGTTTAAGTCTTGTGAAGATCCCTTCAGGTCTTGGTATATTATGCCTTATTGGTAGATTCCGAAATCAATGAGTTTTGGATTCTGTAGCGACGAGGAGGCGCCGGGCAACTGGGATACTGCCAAAGTCGCGAACTTCATGTACTGAGACTTGGCTAATAAAGTGGCCTTACCAATTAGAATATGGTTTGGGGTATAGTATAATGTAATTATAATACGGAACCACCAGAATCGTGTAGGTAATTATTAAGGCCCCTACAGTACCCTAGGGCCTAGGGTTTAGCGTCTGGGGAATCTGGGGGTTGATTTCCAGGAGTTTGGATTCAGGCGGGCTAAGGGTGCAGGGCTTGGCTGCCCTCTTTGTGGTCCCGATTGTGTAGGGCTTGGGGTTTGGGGATTCAGCTCGAACCAGTGTAGGGAGGATTGAGGTGCTACGCTTCATAGGTTTAGGTTTTGATCGTTTTGGGGTTTTGGTTTGGAGTCCTTAAGCCTCTACAGCGATGAAGCCAATGAATTCAATTTTTGGAACTTAAGCAGCCCAAGTCGGTCCTGCCCTTGGTTGCATAGGGTATGGGGTTTATCCGTTTGGTGGTCTTGCTTCTTGTGCGAACTTTTTTCTCCTGGTTACATCAGGATCCTCAAATCGCAGAAAGCGCTTTCTAAGTAGGTTAGACATGGGGTGTTAAGTTCTAGGCATATACTTGCTGAGCTCCCTTACCTTTCTCTTAGAGGTACTTAGAGAAAAGTTCTTTGCTAAACTCATAATTGTTGCTAGGGTCCCTAAACCCTAAACCCTAACCCCTAAACCCTAAACCCTAAACCCTAAACCCTAAACCCTAAACCCCTAAACCCCTAAAACCCTAAACCCCTAAACCCTAAACCCCTAAACCCCTAAACCCTAAACCGGCCATACATGATACCAAAAGCATAGATCCCCAGTACCCAAACTTTATGAACTTCTCGGCTGCTTATAGTTTAGGAGGAATCGGAAAGTTTAAGCTTTGATTTCTGCGGCTTCTTGGGGTAGTAAGAAAGTCTACTGGCTTTTAGGATGGTTGTTACGTTCCTTTGTCTCATGATAGGTGGTGTTGTGCGGGAACACAGGCCCTCTGAACTGAATTGCTACTTACAGGGTCACTTGGAGGTTCATGGGACTTAATAAGTACAGTCATAAGTACCTTAACTGGGGTTATAAGCAAATAGAAGTATAGTTGCCTCATGTATAATCTTAGTTACTAAGTCCCACGAACCTCCAAGCATGGAGTTACTCTCTGGGACTGTAAAGCCCCAATTACGGTACTTCTTGCCTTTCTTCCCATGATCCTCCCAGTGGTCGCTTCAGTCTGGGCTCTTGAAGCCGGGAAAGCCCTGATATCGGGGTCTTACAACCCCCAAATCCTAGTCTAATGCAGGAGCCTAAATAATTACCTATACTATTTTGGGGTTCCTTATTATACTTATAGTACCATGGCCCTAAACAAAGCCTGCAAGGCAAGTGCGGCAAATACTGCGTGGACAGCCGCGGCATCAATCTCTGGAATCCTTACTGCTTCCGCTATGCATGCCGGCCGTGCTAATCGTTTGAGACAGGGTTCGGGCTCTTGGATACCATGATGTACGGTTTCAGGATTGATTTAGGACTTAGGGTTTTGGATTGGTCTTAAGACTCGTTGTCAGCGACGCCCCAAGCCCTAAAGCCTCGAGTTTCTTTTTTGCAACGTTGTGGTCGCCAGCCTGGTTTGTAAGGTTTAGAGTTTAGGGTTTCGGTTTAGGGTTTAAGGTTTAGGGTTTAGGGTTTAGGGTTTCGGGTTTAGGGTTTAGGGTTTCGGGTTTAGGGTTTCGGTTTAGGGTTTAGGGTTTAGGGTTTAGGGTTAGGGTTTTGGGTTTAGGGAACTCGCAGGTCAGAAGGCTTGCCAGCCTTCTGACGCCGGTCGGGCTCTGTTCGTTCGGTTGATGATTCCTGCCTGCGTATTCCACTGTTTCTTAGGTGGGCATCATCGTCGTGGACTCCGCCCTGGCCTCGGGAACAAACCAAGCAGTTGAGTTCCGTGGGAATTCCTTGTGGATCCTGGTCAACAAATTTCTGGTCTTATTGAACGGGCGTTTTTCCGACTGCAAAAAATCGGATGGATGTTCCTAAATCAATAGTCGGATTCACTAAAGAACAGCACGACGGGCAGCAGCATAATCAATAGCGGAAAATGCAGCTGCGCGACCATCTCAATAAGATCAAACCTGCTCAGAGTCGATCACAAACTGTGGCTCGATCGGAGTTGTACCTCGTGGGTGAAATCAACAGCAGAAACAATAGTCTCATCGGAAAACCGTCTCGCATAAACAGCCAATAAAGCAATGGCAATCGGAGTGTTGATCTAGTCAATAAGAGCGTTGCAACTCCATGTCAATCAGATCTTATGCGTTCGATAGCTTGAAATCAATAAGTGTCTCTTAGTGCTTGATTGGATGGGCTCTCTCGAACAGATGGGTAAGGGTATGACTCATGCTCAGGACTGGGTCAAGGTGCCCGTGCCGGGCGATTCCACCCCCTGCGCGCTAGCCTGTGCAACAGCCATCCCCGATCACGCCTTGCGCATGCTTGTCACTGAGGTGCGTCCCGGACCAAGAGTAAGCGCAGCCCGCAAGGAGAAGGCAGACGAGGCTAAGCATTTCTCGTGCTGTCAGGCCTAACAAAACTGTGTTGGTTGCAGGCTGGCATATCCGACGCAGAGCAGGCACTGAACCAAGTTGCACGAATTCATTTTGGAGTGCTTGAAATGGTCTTGCATTCGAGAATCAGGATGCATATGAGACTTGGCTGCTCGATCGCGCGATAGCGGCGCCGCAAGGGCACAGGCGTGCCGTCATAGCACGCCTGCTGCGCATGTCCGCGTGGGCCTTTTTTTAAGTACCTGTCGCCTGTGCAGGACGTGGCTGCCTCGACCGCGCTGTACATGGAGCAGTCCTGGTGCTGAATCCTCAGTGTCGGCATTCCTGTTGTCTATTGTCGTGGAGTCTCCCGTAACCGTTGTGGAGTTTTTTCTTGTCTAGCTGAGTGCCGAATTTTCAGCGTCGTCATTCCTGTTGTTCGAAAGTCTTGGGATCTCTTGCAAACGCCATGGTGTGTTTCATATTGTAGCTGGCATCTCAGATGCACATGCAGCCGCCCCTTCGGAACCGTTTTGCACGTAGTTTCTCCAGGAATTACCTTCGTTGTAGGGCAGGGGGTGCGATCTGACACGTTCCCTTCAAGCGCCCCGTGGCTATGCACCACGGCGTTGTACTTCGATGCCGAGGGGGATCAGTTAACTTTCTGAGGATGGGCAAGGAAGGAGCCTTCTAGGAGGGTGGGGTTGACTTAGTCTTTAAAGGAATGCAATGTGTTATGTTGCGCTTTGCCATTCAGCTGTTAGTTCAATGTGTCCCAGTCGGCATCTCCTTCCACTCCTTTCTACCTCCTCCCTGCTCTCTCTCTCTCTCTCTCTTTCTCTTTCTCTTTCTCTTTCTCTTTCTCTTTCTCTTTCTCTTTCTCTTTCTCTTTCTCTTTCTCTTTCTCTTTCTCTTTCTCTCTCTCTTTCTCTCTCTCTCTCTGTGTCCCTCTCTCCCTATTTCTCTCTCTCTCTCTCTCTCTCTCTCCCTCTGGCCGTTTCTCTCGCTCCCACTCTCTGTTCCTTCTTCTTGGCGTCTGCTTCCGTCCTGCAAACGGTCGCGAGGCCACGGGATGTGCACCCCGAGTTGGACTTCCGCGTACCGCAGGCAGGTCTACTACTGATCTTAGTGGGTGGATAGGTTGAAGCGGGTGGAAGGCCGATCCCTCCTGTCCAGCATGGACTTCGGGTACTTTCTCTTCCGTGCTGTACTTCGGGTGTGTGTAGGCCTCGAATGTATCGATGGCAGAGCCTTGCATTCTCGCGCAAGTGATTGGGTCTCGATCTCGGAACTTTAGGACTGCCAGCTTTTCCTCACGCTGGCTCCGCGGCGTTGCCGCACTACTTGGCGTGGGCTCGCGCGCACCAGGCAGCACGGAATCTCGGCAGTTTTTCTTGGCCCTGCCTCCAGTTGCTACTTTTGGGGTGGTGGAGGCGGCCTCGTGGTCTTACTTTCCACAGCCGAGCGGAACCGGCGTGTGCACACGCTGAACGGAAACTCTGGGCACCTCGGCCTCGTCATTTTATGGTGAACACTTCGCGATGTTAACAAGGCAAAAACCAGCACCAGTTTTGCCAGCAGGGCAGGGCAGAGCAGGGCAGGGCAGGACAGGCGTCCTGGATCGACCTGCGCCATCGATGTCGAGGGGCTTAAGCGCCGTCCACCATCGAAGGTGGGCGGCCTAGGCCATGAGTTTAGGATTTAAGGTTTACGGTTTAGGGTTGAGGGAACTCGCAGGTCAGAAGGCTTGCCGAAACTTTGTTTGCTCGGAGAGGCTTTATAGGGCCATAGGGTCTTGAATCGGAGTGTGTAGGATTTGATAAGACCTGGCGAATATGAGAGTTTAGAGTGTGAGGTTTGGTGCAGTATTCGGGGTAATTTTGGGGTTTCTGTTCAGAAAACCGGCGGCCCTTATGGGGGTTTCCGAAAATGAGGGACCTTGATTTAGTACCCTAAATAGTAGGATCCTTATTAGAAGGACCCCAAAACAAGGTACCCCTAATTTTCGGAAACCCAGGAACCCCAGATCAAGTAACCTGATAGAACCCTTATAGACGCCTTGTAGGACCCTTATAGAAGGCTTTAAGGAACCCTTATAGGGGTTTCTTTAAGATCAGGTACCCCTAATTTTCGGAAACTCCCTTTTGGAGAACCCAGGATTTTACATACGGGTCCTCGGGTTTAGAGAAATGGGTTGAAGCTGTAGGGTTTAGGGTCCTATATTGGTTCTTTAAAACGGGTTCTTTTAAACGAGCTGTTTCAGCGTTCCTTTAAGAAGGTGCCTGAGGGGTTCGACAAGGGTTCGTTCTCAGACCCCGTAAAGGATCAAAACATATAAGCACCACAGGGGTATCTTACCATTTCATAGATTAGGACTGGGTCATACGATTCCTTATTGAGGGTTTAGGGTTGTGGATATTTGATTAGCAAGGATCCCAAAGAAGGTATGCCAATGCCCAAAAATCTTGTTTTCTTAAGGTCCGTCACTTCAGAGCTCAGTTGCCTCGCCCGAACCTAACCATGCTAAAGCATGGTGTCTGCGGTTGGCAAGGAATTTAGATTCCACACCCTCTGCATGGTGTACAGGTTCTAATTCGATCCGGTGCAAAGGTTGCGCAAGGCCAAGCAAGCAGCGCATTGCAGTAATTAACGCTCTCGACCGTCCCCTCAACCTGCCTGCAAAGCCCGCCCCGGGTCTCAGGGTTCGGCACGGGACTAGTTTTAAAGGGTAATCAGTCTTCTTATACAATCCAAACTGGACAGGTTTTGGAGTTTTTATGTAAGGGAGCCCGAAAGGCAAGTCTTCAGAATTCTGTAGGCCAGCCTAGTACCCCATTGCGATTGTTAGATGGATCACGGAATAAACCCGATAAGCCCTAAGCTCTCAAGCCTATTCGGAGAACACAAGGGATACTCCCGAGGTGATGTGCTTTGGAAGGCTTGGGTTACTAATAGGGATACTTAAACGGGTACTATAGTAGAAGTCCAAAAGTTGGAAACCCAGTAGCCTCCATCCCTAAGAGTCATGTACAGGGAATCCCAGCACTATTTGGCCTTAATCCGGTTTCCAACTTTTTGGGGTTTACTGTTTCGTATAGGGGCCTTACTAATTAGAACAGGGTTCCCTTTTTAAGGTTTCCTTTAAAACGGGGCTTCAAGGGCTCTGTAACAAGGCTATTATTGAGATGTTGTTTAGGGGCCTTAATAAAGAGAAAAGGGTTTCGGGGGCCCTTATATTAGAATTATAAAGAGGAGACCCAAACAGTATAGTTAATTCTTGAGGCCCCCATCTTAGGCAAGTGTTAGGCAGAATTGTGGGAGGATCCAAGAAAGAGGTTCCTTACGGGGGTTCCCGTAAAGAACCCTTTAGAAGGAGGATCGCAACTTAGGGGATCTACTTTCCAGATCCTTTCGGTGGCTTGGGGAGGTATCCCACCTCCCCCGGCCCCCCTTTGGGGGATTTGACGGTGTACAGTAGATGTCAGAAAGTTGGAGCATCATTATCTTCATACCCGTAAGGTAAAGTAAAGGGAATCATCCCAGCATTAACCATCCTTAACCCATGTAAACGGGTTGCTTGCTCCCTCAACCCGGAACCCCTAAACCCCTAAACCCCTGAACCCTAAACCTTATCTGTGACCGGGTTCATATAAAAGTATTGTGGAGTAGATCCCCAAATCTTTTTTGGTACTACGGCCCCGATACTGCCCCTATATTAGGCCATGTCCCCTAAACCCCTAAACCCCCTAAACTCCTAAACTCCTAAACCCTGAAACCCTCAACCCTACCCTAAACCTTATGTGTGGCAGGATTCAATGTTTGCCGTCCGAACTCCACCGGCGGGAGAGAGGGGGAACAGTTTCAAGTCGGGAGCTGCCGTAAAGTGCACGCAGCAGCCGCGCCGCACAGCTGAGCCTCGAGATCGCTTGCTCCTCTCTGCTCTGCCGAAGAGGGCGCTTCTTTAACTTAGGGGTGGCCTTGCAGTCGTCAGTGGTTGCTATATTTGTGACGTAGACAGATATGCGTGGTTGTCAAAATTATGGATTTAGGGCACCCGAAAAGGGACCATACTTTTGACAACTACCCATATAGCAATAAGGACAGCTGTAGCAACAGCAGGGATTTAGAGTTTCTGGCTGCTGTCCCCGAACCCCAAACCCTAAACCCGAAACTCTAAACCCTGAAGATTATAAGCTGGGGTGCAGAAAAAAGTTCCAAAAAAGTTTTGGGGGTATCTTTGCAGGACGAAGAGGACGAATGAGCAGTAAGAGCCCAGAGAATCTATGAAACTGTATGCGTGCGAAACTAGGAACCCCACAGCGTACCTTTCCGCAATGAATATCCCCTTATCGTCGCCTGCATTTCCTGCATGCATTACCCTAAAGCCTCATCGTCTTCAATCGCACTCATTCTGGAACCCTGCAACCTACGAAAGCGCCCGAACCGCCTCATGCCCGAAACCCTCAAGCTAAACCCTAAACCCTCAACTCTAAACCGTAAACCCTCATGCTGAATCCCCAAACCCTCAGTCTAAAACCCTAAACCGTAAACCCCTTCATTCATAACCTTAAACCCTCAATTCTAAACCCTAAACCCTCAGTTCTAAACCCTAAACCCTCAGTTCTAAACCCTAAACCCTCGATTCTAAACCCTAAACCCTCAATTCAAAACCTTAAACCCCTTAAAGCCCCCCGAGCGCCTGGGAGACGGAGAGGGTGGTTTGGTCACCTGGCCCAGGGGATCCTCCCGCAAAGACTCCCATGGGCCCTTTACTTAGGGTCAGTGGTACTTAGAAATAATTTTCAATTTTTGGTTATTATAATCCCTAAGAAACAGCTAAAATTACAATTTTTGCTAGGGTTCTAAGTTCAGTATAGTAGAGGGGTAGTATTATTAGGGGGACCCCTTAAAGGGTACCCCTTCTGAACACTACTTCTGGCTCTCTTAAAAGGGGCCTTATTGAGAGGGTCTATATCCCCAAGGGTCCCCCTAATCCTAACTCCCATTAGAGTTTAGGGCTCCCTTTAAAGGGATCCTCCTTTTTGGGGTTCCTTTCTCAAAAGGATCTACAGGGGTTCCTTTAAGGGATCTTTAAAGGATCTATAAGGTTTAGGGTTTAGGGTTTGATCAACTCTGATATAGGGTTCCTTTTTGAAGGGGTTTTAGGGGCTACTATAGTGGTACTATCATGTGAGGGGTTTGGGGTTGATGGTTCCCGTTAAAAGGATGTATATGGGCTCCTTTAAGGGATCTCTCAGGTTTGAGGTTTAGGGTTTTAGGGTTCAGGGTTTAGGGTTTTGGGCCCTTTACTTGCGGAGTATGCTGACAGGGCTTTGAAGAGGTTTAGAGGGGTTTATAGTGCTATTGTTATTACACCGTGTTTGTTTCTAATGTTTTTAATAGGATTTTCAAGATACGGTTTGAGGGTTTTCAGTGGTTTCTGCGGGATTCGATATGACTTTAAAAGACATCTAATGTAGGACCTGGCCGTAAAACCTCCAATATATTAGGGTTCATATAAGGAACCCAAAAACATAAAGGCCCAAGGTTTCTTAATCAGGTTCCTACATTATCAGGTTCAGAAGAGTCATGCCCTGCAATTGAGGGGAAGACCTGAAAGCACCATTTGCAGCCAGGGCACACTGGGCTATAGACAAGTAGTAGTAGTAGAGTAGTAGTAGTAGTAGTAGTAGTAGTAGTAGTAGTAGTAGTAGTAGTAGTAGTAGTAGTAGTAGTAGTAGTAGTAGTCGTAGTAGTCGTAGTAGTCGTAGTAGTAGTCGTAGTAGTAGTAGTAGTGGTAAACTGGATTTCGTGTAGGGTGTTTTTAGGGTATCATGTAGGGCTTATGGGGTTTCATCGGGCTTTTATGTAAGCTTTTGTGTTGTTGCAATAGGTTTTGTACTTGGGTGTTATGAGGATCTGTGCAGGATTCCATAAGATTCTACAAGCGCGCTCTAGGGTCTTAGGAGGGGGTTGGAGGGATCCGCAGGATTCTATGAGGTTCTTGTAGGGTCTGAAGAGGGGTTTCAGAGGGATCCATTCCCTGGTGCCGGGCACACAGGGGCAGAATGCCCAGTCTAAGTGCAGCCTTGGCTTTGGCAGGACTTGCTCTAAAGTGGGTTCCCGTGGGTAGTTCTGTAAGTTAGGATCCATGCATTTTAGGGTCTGTTTTGTAAAGGTGCCGCACTATTTTAGGGACGTAGGCTCTACCGTGCACTGGCTCCCAGTTGCCTTTTTCGTCCCCCCCCCGGCTCGACTGCGCCCTGGGCCCCCATCCAGTTGAAAAAACCCTAGACCCTGTTTTAAGCAATGAGAGAGAGAGCAAATGGAAAGTGACATTTGTGAAGCGGTCGTCCGGCATGGAAGAAAACAGGCGCCGACAAGGACAAAACAATGCCGACGTGGAAAACATACGTGCCGACATAGAAACATGTCCCGACAGAAAAATCGCGCCGACATGATACAACACACGCCAACATTGAAAAAACACGCGCCGACATCCCAAAATGCGCACCGACACGTCAAGACCGAGCCTGCGGAGATAATCTCACGGAGTGTGTAGGCCCATCGTTCTTATCCACTGCAGGGGTCCTTTTCCGTCCACTGATTCTGAAAGGAGTTGCCACCCTCCGGTCGCAGCGATGGCGGGCATTGTGGTTTTGCTTCAGGGCCAGAGATGATCGTTGTGCTGACGTCGTGTACCATAGGGTTTAGGGTTTAGGGGTTTAGGGTTTTGGGTTTAGTGAGCATGATATCCTTCTTCCCTCATCATGCAAAGTTTTAACTAACTGTTACGACTTCTGACGGAAGTTCTCCACTATGGCAGCGTGGATCTCGAAACATTGATACGGCAATGCGATGACCGTGACTACGACGACAAACACGACCATCAACACCAGGCGACCACCAGGAGATAGCCAGGAGATAACCAGGAACCATCGTCGGTTTCCAGGAAACCCAGGAGCCCAAACATGCCAAAATGCCTGCCCCCCCCATTTACTAGTGGGATGCAGATGCTATCCCTTCCCGCAAGTACTGGCAGCATTCAGAGATTTCGATCCTGTGTAAAGGATGCGAGGGCAGGTTTTGCAACACAGGACAGCAGGAGCCAGCGGCCGCACTTTCCCGCTGTCGCCGCGGCACTACACTAACCGATTCTCGGTACCCTGCACATTGGAACCCACAGTGCGTACTACACTGTCAGGGAACACAAACCTTAGGGGTACTTAGAAAAAATTTTTAATTTTTGGTTAATATAATCCCTAAGAAACAGCAAACTTATAGTTGTTGCTAGGGTTCTAAGTTCAGTATAGAAACGTTAAATCTGCCGTCTCATTAACATTGTTGGTCCAGGCCGCTGCTTCTCCATATTAAAGCTTCTTCTCTTCCCGGTAAGAGATTCCTGTCGGTGGTTTCTCGCACGCAGTAATTTTCTGAGCGATTTTCCTCCTAAAAATTTAGCAGCAGCAACCGCTACGATTGGTAGAGCCAATTTTCCAAGTAACTACCTTTATGATCAGCATTGCGAATGGTGACCCTGATTTGGAGCAACTCTCACTACGAGAGACAGGGTAGTCGACACGACCCGTGACACTACCACAAGGCTTGCCGAAACCCTTGGGTGGCAGATCAAAAATCGTTTGGCCCTGCTCTGCTGGAGAAATCCACGTCCCTAGCAGTGCGCAAGTCCCAATGCCCCACGAGTGTTTGCTGCGTTTTGGTACAAGTAGCGACGAACTGAAGAATCATGACGATGGTGCTGATGATGGCTGCGGTATGCTGCGGTTGTCTTGTAGTGTAATTCCTAGTATAGCAATGTTCGTATTTTGATGGCGATCCTGCTGCATAAAGATTATGATGAGAACTTGGTTGATTCAGTTGTGCGCAGCCCTTTGCGCAAATGATAGCGAAGATGGTGATGACAGTCATGATCATGGCGATGACAATGAACATGGCGCGCTTGGCAGATGTTGGTTGGATGCTGCAGATGCAGTGTTCGTTGCTGCTGCTGCTGCTGCTGCTGCTGCTGCTGCTGATGGTGATCGTCATGATGATGGTTGGTGTGGTTCAAGTCCTAAAGCCCGACGTCCCAAACCCGACAGTACAGCTTGAGGTTGTAGTTAGGGTTTTGAGTCGAGGGCTCACGGCTTATGATTTGAAACTCATCCTTGAAGCCTGTTCTACTGAATGAGGCGGTTGCTTTAAATGCTTGTTCGATGAAGGACCACTCCACTTAGCCCAAACCTGAAGCGATCCGAATCAAGAACGGAAATCACCTCGTGGCGTCTTTGGGGACAAGGTCGGGTTCTTTTTTTATTAATGTCGAGTATGATAGGTCCCCAAAGCCCGATTCCAATTACTCAAGACTTTCTGTTACCTTATGCTGCGGTAGGCACTTGAAGCCCTGGTACCCAAAGTGCCCTAATGGTTGGGTTTAGGGTTTAGGGTTTAGGGTTTATGCTCTACCATGAAGGAGCCCTCTTGTTTCTTCTATGAAGCTCCCTTGACTGCTCCCTGAACCTTGAAGTGCTTCTAGAACCCACCCTGCTTAAACGTTCATGGGATTGTGTAACTAGGGTTTTTTTACCAAACGGTAACTATATCATACTGATAACTAACCAGAACCCCAGCCAAGGGACTTATGACTATAAGTGATGTTGCTAAGTCCAATTAACCTCCAAGTAACCCCAAACGGCTGAGGCTATCTTGGGAAACATTTAGGCAACCTTTTATGCAAGACGGTTTAAGGGTTACAGAACCAACACCCCAACCCGAAGGGTCTAGGGTTGGGGGTCACGACAGCAGCACAAGAAGAGTAAGATGGCAATACTATAGCACCAACACAGTTCTAAGTGCTTCAAAGTTCAGGGCTGTAAGGTCTAGGGTTTAGGATTCAAGGGCTTATTTGGAGGCTGAAACCCTAAACCCTAAACGCTAAAGGCCAAATAAGGGTGTCTGCTTTCAGGCATCGCGGCTAAAGCCGCAAGCACGGCTTGGCGACGGAACGTCCCAAGGCCGAGCCCGGAACTTCTATGGGAGTTTCCGAAAATTTGGGGGGGGGGGGGGGGTACCTTATTTTGGGGTCCTTATAATAATAATAATAAGGATCCTATTATTTAGGGTACTATATTAGGGTCCCCTATTTTGGGAAACTCCCATATTGCAATACCATTTGATATCGTACCGTTTATATCATATGACGCGATACTGTATGATACTATTATGGTATGGCATATTTTTGGTACCATTTTGGATTATTACAGCGAGGAACCCAAAACACATGCCAGAGTAACAACCGGAGCTGACCCGACTGCGGGGTCGCCAATTGGGTGCTTTTAGGGTTTAGGGTTTAGGTTTTCGGGTTTAGGGTTTCGGGTTTAGGGTGCTGTTTGGGGTTTCGAACCCTAAACACCTAAAAGCTAAGGTAGGACTTAGTAAGTAGGTTATAAGTAGGGTTATAAGTAACCTAAATGGAGTGACCCCAATTTTACCCCTACTATAGACGACTTACTAAGTCCCCTGCCCCTCCAAGTAAACTCTAAGGATTAGAATGATTGGGCATGGGACCGACGATGTTCGATAACTCAAGTTACGGGATCGATAGTGAACTTGGATTTCCTGATTGTGGCAACTTATAAGCCCTAAACGGCAACCCCTAACTCAAACCAGATTCCTTAGCTGAGATTCTTGAGACTGAAGGTTCTAGGGCTTGGGGCCCTCGTGTTGTAGCGTTTGAGGCCTGGGGTGAGTCTAATCAAGGGTCTGAGAGTGCTGCAAATGCTAAAGGGTTTGCGAAAGCGCTTTCAATAAGGTGTGTTCGGGTTCTGGGACATAGGATCTGTTGAGGTTCGGGGGCTACAAAGTTCGGGTCCTAAACCCTAAACCCTAAAGGATTTCGCTCTCGGATTTCGGATGGACGTGGGCTGATTCTCTCGGGCTCAAAGCCTTGCGGTCTGTAAGGGCTTCAGGGTTTGGAGTTCCGGGGTTCATGCCCAGGTTCCTGTACTTGGAGGGGCAGGGGACTTAGTAAGTCGTTTATAAGTAGGGTTAAAATTGGGGTAACTCCACTTAGGGTACTTATAACTCTACTTATAACCTACTTACTAAGTCCCCTGCCCCTTCAAGTAGACCCTAAACCCTAAACCCCATAGATCCCTTTAAGGAGCCCTTTAAGGAACCCTTACTAAGTAGGTTCTACAGCTTAGGGCTTCGGGTTTAGATGCCAAGGTTCCTGCACCGTTCTACACTGGGTTCTGGGTTTGTAGGCGGATTTGCTGGGTTTTTGGCAAAGGCTTTTTGTCCGAGAGGGCAAGGGTTCAGCTTGGAAGGCTTGGTGTACTATACTATAGGGGTCTGAATACTACCAATACTGTCTTGCGGATATTTTAATATAGGGGTCTAAATAATTACCCATGTTTTTTGTGGATTCCTTACATATACCGCCGTTTACTATACGTACTATAGGGGTTCAAGTAATTACCAATACTATCCTGTGGATTCCCTAAGAAAAATGCCGTTCCTGCCTGGGGAAAGGGATTATTCTTGGGGACAAACCCTAATGTCCCCAAAACCCCTGAAGCCCTACCGGTGGCCGAAAAAATCCTACCTTTTTGGGGTTCCTTATGATGGTTTCTATATAGAATTCGTGAAAAAGGTCGGTTTTCGGGCCACGGGGCCCAATCAGACACTCAGAACCCGACAAATGCCCCACGAACATCGTCGGACCCTTTCAGAATCCGTTTGAATGAACACCCATGAGCTCGACCCTTAAATCTGAGAGCACAAACCCTCGAGAGTATCCCAACTCCCGTGGACGTTCGTAAGGCGACACTTCCGCCGCTTGCAGCGCTGCAGCCGCGGAGGTGACGCAGAGGTGGGTGTTTACAAGGTTTTATCACGTTTTACAGGTACTATAGGGTGTTACAGGGCTGTACAGAGGTATTAAAGAGGCATCAAACACATTTCTTATGGAAAAATGGGCTGGATGTAAATGTAGGCGCCATAACAAAAAGAATGACATCTTCATCTTCGCTTATTGCAGGGGATCGCTGGGAACCAAGCTAGCTGGAATTCCTGCTACGGGATCCTTTATTGGGCTGGGTTTTTGTTCAGGGATTTATGAAGTTACCATATATAGGGATCTATAGTAACTAATATGGTGTCTTTGTTCTGGTAACTTGAGCAAACCCTAAACCCTAAACCCCTAAACCCTAAACCCCTAAACCTTAAACCCTAAACCCCTAAACCCTAAACCCCTAAACCCTAAACCCTAAACCCTAAACCCCTAAACCCTAAACCCCTTAACCCTAAACCCCTAAACTCAAGGCCTAGGCCGCCCACCTACGTGGGTGGGCGGCGCTTAAGCCCCTCGACATCGATGGCGCAGAACCAAGACGCTTGCCCGCCTCCCCACAGCCATGGGGACCGTAGCACCCACGTCGGACCCGGTACCGGAACACGTTCTCCTCGGGACCAGTACTGGTCCCTTAAAAAAGTCATTACCCTAAACCCCAAGCTCCTGTTCCTGGGCTGGGGCCCTCCACCCTCCAGCGAGCAGGTTCCAAGGACCTAGGCGGCTCCGGCCCAGTCCTTGGGGGCACCTGTGCCTGAGCGGCCCTGACCCTCTGGGCCTGCCCTGCCCTGCCCTGCCGCCTGCCCGCCCTGCCCTGCCCTGCCCTGCCCTGCTCTGCTCTGCTCTGCCCTGCCTTGCTTTGCTTGAAGAGAGAGAAACCTTGGAATGAGTTTAGGTGCTAAACCCTAAAAGGAATAGGTTTGGGTGGTTTGGCCGCCTTAGACGGCGTGGGGTGGGAGAATTAAAAGAGAGAGCCATCCACAATCAGGCTTTAACGGCCAGTCGTCACATGACGACGCACTCGAAAAGACACTGATCCAAGATCATTCCGCTTCTGCGCCACTCTACGGCAAACCCTAAACCCTAAACCCTTAAACCCTAAACCCCTAAACCCTAAACCCCTAAACCCTAAACCCCTAAACCCTAAACCCCTAAACCCTAAACCCCTAAACCCTAAACCCTAAACCCCTAAACCCTAAACCCTTAAACCCTAAACCCTAAACCCCTAAACACCTAAACCCCTAAACCCTAACCTTTAACAAGAGCCCAGTAGGCTCTGCTCGAAAGGACACTGGATGTCGTTGCTGTTTGCCATTGTTCCTTAATATAATTATAGTATAATGGGCCCCATAGGTTTTTTAAAAAGGCATAGGTTTTTAGAAAAACCCTATAAGGGGTTTGTAAGGGTACTATAATAAGGTAGGAACCTGATGAGGAAACCTTGGGCCCTTATTGGGGTTCTCGGTGCAGCACTCCAAGGGTAAAAGGAGGGACCCCTTCAAGGGATCTATAGGGATTCTATAAGGGTATAGGGTTTAGGGGTTTGGGGGTTTAGGGGGTTTAGGGTAAAAGGAGGGACCCTTAGTAAGGACCCCTAGGTCTATACCCTTAGTATAGCTATTATATACCCATTATATGGCCCATTATAGGGTAGGGGTCCCCGTCCCTCCTTTTCCCCTTTGAAGCACTATTTGACTGAGGCCCAACGGTTAAGGGCTTCCAGAGCACCATACCGGCTCAACTCGAGGAGAGGACGCCCACTTGAAGGATCATGGGACATCGTAATTCGGGTTTGACATAAGGCGCTATGCTTGTAATTACTTGTAGCTTCATTTAAGGTACGTATAAATCATATAAGTTCTAAGTTTATAACCTTGCTTACTAAGTCCAGGGACTGGGGACGTGGGAACACCCATCGAGAGTCAGCTGTCGCCTGCAAAACGGAGATCACCTACGATAGGCCAGGAGGAGAAAGAGACCTCGGGGCAGGTTGTGGTTCGCATCCGATGCACTGAGAATCTCGCGATGCTCGCACGGGCGCCTTGCCACGGTGGCACAACAGATCTGCGAATGTCACACGGGCCATATCCGAGAGAATAGACCTTTTGAAATAGGCCAGCAACTTCACTCATTGAGTATTTCTTTTAAATGGAATGATTTAACAAAACCCCGATGACCGCAGAGCTCAGGAACACGGTAGCCTGGCATCGTCCAAAGCATCAGGCTAAAGCCCTTATCAAACCCTATACAGGACTTGTCAACAACCATACAGCACTTATAAGCCCCTATAAACCAGAAACCTTCTGAACCTTGATCAGAGTGCCAGAACCCTTGCAAACTCTTATCAAACGCTTTATAAATAAATGCGCTTTATGTAGACCCTGTTTAACCCCTCCTAGACCCTGAACCCTGGACTCTGACCCCTAGACCCTAAACCCTAAGCCCGAAATCCTAAACCGTATCTCCTGCTATACATCCCTCTGAGGGGGAACCCGATTACTTAGTTTTCGATCCCAAGCCCTAAACCTTACAGCCGAAAAGACCTACCTTTGTAGGGTTCCTTATTGTGGTGTCTTTCCAAAGGTCCTGAACCCCAAACCCCAAAAGAGGCTCTTAAAACCGGACCCTCAACAATTTGATCCCTAAAAGGAGCCCTTATGGATGTTTGAAGGGCTCCTGGAGTCTCTCCTCAACCTTAAACCCTAAACCCTATAGAATCCTTCAAGGAACCCTTAAGGATCCCTTAAAGGAACACGTCTAGAGCCTTATAGACTCATAGATCCCCTTAAAGGTGCCCTTTAAGGACCCCTACTTAGAGGTTCATGGGGCTTAGTAACTAGGGTTATAATCAGGGTAGCTACACTTATGTGTACTTATAACCCTAACTCTAACTGTACTTACTAAGTAAGTCCCATGAACCCCCAAGTAGAACCCTAAACCTTAAGCCCTCTAGATCCCTTTCAGGATCCCCCTTAAAGGAGCCCCTTTAAAGGAGCCCTAGGAGTCCCAACGAAGCCCAGGGCCGACCCCCCCCGGAGCCCCGCGCGCGGGGCCCAAGATCCGAGCGGGACGTGGCCAACGACGTGGTCTTCGGGGCCGGGGGGCCCAGAAGGTTTGGGGTTTAAGGTTTAGGGCTTAGGGGTTGTTTTGGGCTTAGGGTTTAGGGTTTAATTAGGGCTTAGGGTTTAGGGTTTAGGGTTTAGGTTTAACTTACCTTTGGTTAGTAGGGAGGAATGGGGGCCCAGAAGGCCCTTTTAAAGGGTTCTACATCTACCTCGGGTTCCTTTAAAAAAGAGATCTAACTAGGGTTCCTAGAATTCCTTTCAAAGGATCTATAAGGCTCCTTCAAAGGGATCTACCTAGGGTTCCTTGAAGGGATTTACAAGGCTCCTTCAAAAAAGGGATCTAGAGTTCCTTTAGATCCTTTAAGAGGATCTGTTTGTAAGGTTCCTTTAAAGGGATCTACCTAGGGTTCCTTTGGGATCTATAAGGTTCCTGTAAAGGGATCTACCTAGAATTCCTTTAAAAAGGATCTATAAGGTTCCTTTAAAGGGATCTACCTAGGGTTCCATTATCAGGATCTAAGTATAAGGTTCCTTTAAAGGCATTTATACGGGGCCGTTTAGGGTTTTGGGCTTCGGGTTTGGGGTTTAGGGTTTAGAATCGATAATAGGGCCCCTGTGAGGGATTTGTAGCCGGAGAGAGGGTTTAGGGGTTAAAACACGGGTTCTAGAAGGGTTACTACCATGGTTCTATGAGGGCTTAAAGGGTTACTGTAAGGGTTCTAAAGTAGAAGCCAGAAAGTTGGAACATGACTTTAGGAGGATTAGTGCTAGGATCCCTTATACTTTACTTTAAGGCCATGAGGGTAATGATGTTCCAACTTTCTGGCTTCTACCGTATGAGGGTTTAGGGCTCAAGGCTTCATAAAGAAGCTGAAGAACGACACCTTCCTGAGGGTCCGTACATACAGTTCTTAGTGTCCCTTTAAAGCTTTAAGAGTCCTTGAAAGGGTTCTAGACTGTTGCAAGGATTCCATGAGGGCTCAGAGTTTAGGATTCAGGGGTGGGTTCCTTAGGCGTCGTGGCTCGAGCCGAATTAGGTGTGCTTCTACCTTAGTAGTGCCCTCCTTTTCGGTATTCCCGGCCCCAGCATCGCCCCGTGCGCTGCGACTGGATATCCCTCCGACGGGATCCTCTTGGCACCCTGCTTTTGACTAAGCGGTGCCCTCTGGTGGCCTTCTCAGGCCTGGAACAGGGCTTGCCCTTGGTTTTGCGTCGCTGCTATTTGATTAGCCGACGCCTGGGGTGCGTCCCCCTTTTCTGGCCTTTTATCCAGGGGTGGCTCCCTGTGCGTCGCTGCTATTTGATTAGCCGACGCCTGGGGTGTGCCCCCCTTTCTGGCCTTTTGTCCAGGGGTGGCTCCCTGTGGTTATGCCCAGGTGGGGCCCTATTTGCACCATCGTGGTCCTGGCCCTTTTTGGTGTGTCTTTGATCTGGTGGGGCTCCGAGACAAGCCAGTATACCGCGGACGCGCAGTCCGCCCTGGCACCGCAGACTCCGCCGACAAAGGAGTGCTGCACGCGCCCGTCTTCGATCTGGACGAGGTCGGCCTCCGGACAAAGCTTTGTTGAACAATCATCACGGCAGTCGCGCTCCTATGGCGCCGAAGACTGCCCCAAAATCGGGCAAGCAGCCGGCCAAGGGCTCCGGCAAAGGTCAGGAATTCCCCTCTTCCAAGTTGGAGTTTGGATATCCTGCGGCGCTGAACACGGCGCTTCAAGCTATTGGGGCCAGAGCAACCCAAGATCTTTGGCGTGGGCCCCAGCTTGGCGATGGGGATGCAACTGCCGAGCAACTCGCCCAGAGGCGGGCCAACCTGGTGTCCAAGCTGGCCAAGCGTGTGGAGGGCGATGCTCGTGCCAAGCAAGCGCTCAAGGAAGCGCTAGCGGCTTGGAGTATTTCGCTCGGCAACCACCTCGAGCAGCTCCTCACTCGCGTCCGTGCTCTCAGCCACAAACTCGACGAGGACCTCGTCGAAGCGTGCGGGGAGCTCGAAGCCCAGACCAGGGATGTGGCTTCCTCCTCTACGGACGACAGGATCGCGGCTGCCAGGGCATCGCTTGGGCCTGCTTGGAATGTCATACAAGAAGCCGAGGTGCTTCGGCTTGCGGCCGGTCTACGTGCCTTCGGCAGTGTGACGGCCGATGGAATGGCTGGTGGGCTGCTATCAGGACCTGCCACCAGTCATGCTCCATTCCCGGCCAGCGTCGAGGACTCCGAGATCAGTTTTGGTGGATGGATCCCAGAGCTGGTGCCACCCTCAGGGCAGGACTCCGGAGCAAGTTCGGCCAGCATCACGGGTGGTGCTCCTTCCCCCCCGGCAAGTTCAGCCTTGTTCCTTGCCGGGGATCGACCGGCCACTCGTTGGAGGAAGAGAGGCAGCGGAGCTGTGGAACGACCCTCCAAAAGCCCCCGTCGTGGACCTGCACCGGACACCGAAGTCGGCGAGCCGTGGGTGAGGACTACAACTGGCCTTACCCCCCAGGGAGTTTCCCGCCCACGCCAAACAGCAGTGGAGGAGGACCCCGAGCTGATCCCGGACAAGGGCGCGCTACAGGAGGCATGGTGCCGCGCTTGGATGGCTATCCTGGCGATGGTAGCGGAGAGTGGCGACGATGTTGTCGGAGAGCTTTCTGTGTGCGACGAGCAGGAGACAGCGCTACCACGGCACGAGGACGACCAATCAGTGGACAAGGTGGTTGCTGCGGCAGACGAGCTGTGGAAGTTTCTTGTGCAGGTGGTGGCTGCCCCCTCCCTGGAACAGCTGGCAGCTCTACATGCACGTCTGCTAACCTTGCTCTGCGACCTTCGAAGCTGTTCCGGTGCCCTTCCTCGCATCCGCCAGGGACTGTTGGTCGCCATCCATGCGGCGCTCGGCAGTCTGCTCGACCCGTTCAGTTACGCGCCTGGCACTCTGCAGGAATGGTTACACCCATCCCTTGTGGTGGAGCAGGGCTTGATCAGACAAGGATATCTGGCGACCGAGATGTCCTCCAATGCCCATGCCCAGATCCTGTGCAGAATGCCTTGTCCGTTCCCCTTGGCCACAACAACTCAGCCCAGCTCTTGAGCGATGGAGTCTCTGTTGACATCGACCCTGCTAGTCGCGATCTTGGGGGCTACGTTTGTTCGTATCTCCCATGGATCGCGGCTAGCCTTTTCCTCGGGCGATGTCTGATTCTGTACATAGCTCTGTGCAGAGTTGTAGCGGTTTCAGGGAGGTTTATTTCGGCATATGGTCCCCGCCTTTCTTGGCGCCGAGCGTGGCAGCTTGGCTGTGTTCTCTCAGCAACCGCTTGGTGGGTTGCTGCAGCAATCGGACCGCCTGCCTCCATGATGCTGTGTGCCATAATCAGCGAGCTCCTGGCTGGCCTTCCTGGACTTGCCTTGGACTTTGGCTCTGCTCTCAGTTCTGCCACTCAGCACTGTGTTCGAGTCCTCCCTGTCATCGTTTCTGGACTCGCTGGCGTGTGGGGCCGTTGCTGGACTTGGCCCCGCGGCAACGGGCACTCTGATGGCGACGGTGAGCGGACATGGCCTTTCCTCTCTTTCTGGCATTCCCCTTTCGCTTTGTGTGGATGTGTTATGCCGGCTGGGGCCCGATCTGCCGGTCGCAAGGTACGTGGGGTGCGGTACTGTGCGAAAGTGCGACCACGGAGGTCCTGTGGCCCTAACTTCCATGTGACTTTGCTCCTGCTCTACCTCTCGGTCGCTGACGGAGCTACTCTCCGTCTGGGTGCTGCTGTCCTTTCCTCTTACCTTGTGCAGCTCCCCGAAGCAGTGCAGTTGCATGCGCATGGTTTCCATGAAGGCCTCCCTGTTCTCAGCACAGGTCCCGTCCTTCCCACTCCCAGTGCTGATGAGATGTGTGACGTCTATCCAGTTGGCCGGACTGGTAACTTGCTGTTACCACGTACTGACCGTAGCCGCAGGCATCTCGCTGTGTTTGTGGGGACACCTCCTGGAGCGCCTGTCCTCGACCCATGTCCCATTCCCTTTCTGGTTGATGAATGGCTGCATGGGCCGCTGCTTCATGCTAGGTTAGCCGCTGCTCTTGGTTTCCCTACTGGGGTCTTCGCTGTATCTGGGGTCCGCGGAGTTCTTCCTGGGTTACCGAGTGAACAGCTTCTCCTCACGCCAGCTGCTTGTTCATGGCGGCAAGTGTGGCTGCCCGTTGATTTGCGACAGCTTGGTGGCCGAGTGTGTATGATACAGTGTCCTCGTGACTCCACATGCAGAGCAATCGCCCAACTCGCCCTTGCTGCTCAATCCTTGACGGCGGAGGTTGACCTTCTTCTTGCTCGTTGCACGTGGGGCTGGTTGACCCTTGCCTCCCAGCCTCTCTTCTTGCAAGATGTTGACACGCTGCAGTTTCAGATCGGTCCGGCTGTCGAGGCGCTTCAGGGTCCTGTCGGATCGTCCCTTGATCCTCCCCTGTCTCTCTTTTCTGCGATGCAGGTGAGCCTCCCTACTGCTCCGGCCGCCTACGACGCCTTTCCGGGTCATTCGCATAACCAGGCCGTTCTAATCACACCCAATGGGTTAGTATACGTTGAAGCCCCGGTTTTTGCTGACGCCGCGACCTTCCGACGCATCGTGTCTACGCGGGCTTCCCCTGCCGCTACTGGTGGCGTGTTGCGTATCTGGCACCCACTTCCCTCGCTCCCTCTTGTCCAGTTTCTTGAGGTTCATTGTGCTGAGGGGGAAGTGCCGTGCATTTTGGATTTCCGTCCTGTGGGCTGGAGGCTGACTACTGTCTGCATCTCGCCCCCTGTCACTGCGCTCGCCGCTGTCACCGCAGCTTCACGTCGGGATCGCAACAGTCTTCCCCACGAATGGGTAGATCAGTGTGCCAGGGGTGGCTTCGGTCTTCTTCACAGGGAATTTTCTGTGCTTCCGGATCAGGTCATTTCAGGGAGCTTTCCGTTGGTGATCATGTTCTTTCCGCATGTTTTTCGCCAGGACTCCTCGTCTTCCTCGGAGGACCAGGTCGGCGGGTGGGACACTCCAGGTACTTCGGATACCATTTCCGCCCTTCAGCACACCCTGTTGCCTTCACCCGCGAGAGCTTCTGCGTCCGCCAGTATGCCTGCCTGCACCGGAGTTACACCCTCTGCTTTCCTTAATTCTTCGGTCCCTCGCGCTGCTGAGCAAATTGAGGAGCCGGCTTCGGACACGTCTGCTGCTGTCCACATGTTGCGAAGGCCCTGGGTAGTCCTTCCTGTCTTGGGGGTCTTAGGTGGGCATGCCGGAAAGCAACCTGGACTTGGCACGTGGAGTGTTGCTTGCTTCCTGCTGCACCTTTCTCCTGTTGCAGCGGTTCAAATCCACAGCGAACCTGCATCGCCACGTGATGCTGTTCTTTCTGCTGCCAGAGCTCCAGACCGCCAGATTGCTGCTCCTGCTGGAGCCCACTCTCACCTGCAGTCCAAGTGGCTCCTGACTGGTGACTTCGGTGATGGTCCTCTCTGGTTATCACTTCCGTCCCCTGACTCGGTCTTCCTTATAACTTGCCGTCTTTGGCTGCCAGGCTCCGATGTGCGCCTTGAGTTTTCAAGCACCGATCGGGCCCGTGATGTGTCTGCGGAGCTGTACCGCCAAGCCATTCGACTTGGACGATCTCAGATTGTTGCGGCGTCGGTCGGGCTTACGCTTGAAGCTGTTCACCTTGTGTCCCTGCCATCGCACCCGGAAGCAATTACGGTCCTTTTTGATCTAGGCAGGGAGGTTGTTTGCAGCGAACTTCCGTTCGACTATAGTCCGAATCAGGTTATTACTGCCGCTCAGGAAGCAGCCTCTAGCAGTGACATCCAAATCTTGAAAGGCCTGGCACACAGACTTCGCCACGGTGATGTCATTCGGGTGATTGTTAACTCCGAGCAACGTACGCTTGATGTCTCGGCGTTCACTCTCCCGCCTCATGTCGCCTCCGCCTCTCGGTGGCTTCGGGAGTCGAGGGTGGTGTCCTTCCTTCATTCCGTTGAAGGGGTGCTCTCTTTCGAGGTTCCGCGGTCGTACGCCCTTGACATCACTGTGCTGAGCACCCTCCTGCAGAGTGTCATCCCTGGCCGTCATGTCTTTGTTGAGATCCCTGGGGCGGATGCCCTCCCACATGCTGCGTTTTGTGTTGCTCGTCCGGGCCAAGACTGTGTTACTTATCGCCTGACTGATGCCTCTGATCCTTCCGCTGCAGGCCTTTTTCTAGCCTTTGCAGGAGTTTTCGAGTCCTTCCCTGTCTTTCTCGACAGCCTTCTTTACAGCAATCGCCCTGCAGCTGTCTTGCTACGTCGGTTGCAGCCTTTTGGCTTGTCGGTGCTGTCCTGGGAATGTACCGTTATCCCCGGACGAGGGGATTGTCACTATTGGCATGTTCATGTCCAGGCTGACCTTGCAAGGGCTCGCGACTACCTCCTTCATTTGCATTGGGAGCCTAGGATTGTTCGTAGTCCCCCGCCCCTGCCGCCGCCTCGGGTTCGAGTCTCTCATAGTGTTGGGGTTCAGACTAACGCTCCCTTTATCTCCGCTAGCACACCTGCGGCTGTTCTGCAAGCACCCCCGACCCTATGTGGCGCCGGGGTTACACCAGATTCCGCTTCCGAGCTTGTCGATCTCTGGTGTGATGCTTGGCACGTAAAATGTCTTGTGGCCTGCGTGCCTGGATTCGCTGTCTGGGCCCTTCGCGAGGGGGGTCGCCTTGTTGGCATGTGCACACCTGTTCCTACATGGGAGGCCGTTGCCCAAGCGCTTTCTCTCTCCCTCTGGGAGCTGCCCCAGACCTTTTTGTCGGATAGTAATCAGATCTGGCCGTTTCCCCGGGACCTTGCCAGTGTCGTCGGGAGGTGTGTTAGTGTAGGCTATGACTCGCCTGAAGGGATTTCGCAGTTAGCGCATAATTGCCATTCACCGGTTCCGAGCCCACCACCCGCTCCACCGACTCTTGTGTCCCTTGCACTTGGGCTGACTTGTCCTGGGCGCAGCTTGCTCTTGTGCCTGCTGGGTCTCCTGGCGCTCCCTGTTGATTCGGTGCAGCTGCCTCTTGAGCCCGCCACTCTGGTTCCTCGGCGCTCTGCTGACGACATTTTGCATACTCGTCGTGACTTCACGCGGCCCTGCACCATGTCTTGGACGCACGAGCTTGGGCGACAAACGCATGGTTTTGCAGTCGCGGCGCCTCAGCTAGGTGCCTACGTTGAGCGCACTTCACCACAGTATGAAATCCAGCTGCATCTGTGGTTACCCGGGCAAGGCCCGATCCATCTGCGTGTTCTTGCGCGTCACCTTGACCTGCATCTTAGTGCATATCTTGGAGCCTTCTTGCCTGACTGTGAATATGGGCTCCATGTTGCCTTTGACTCGAATCCGCAGGTCTTGGACATTTTGGTTACCCCGCCATCTCCACCAGTTTGGTGGATCCTTAGGGATTCCATTGGGTGTGAGTTGCTACGGCCAGTGGTCCAGCACTTTACCTCTCACTGCTCTTTCTTCTTTTGTGCCATTGAGCCTGATGGGGTTGTGCACAGTGTCGAACCCTCGGCTGAGGTGCGTCATATGTCACCGAGCCCCCAAGGAGCTAGGGCTCTCATTGGCCGTGCTCTCCCAGGGTTGGTCGGCCGATTTGTTGATGGCGTCCTTCATGTCGTAGCGGCGAGAGCTTGCTCGCCGGCTATCTTCGGCGGCCTGACCCTGCTTCTTCTTGGGGGGCAATCAGCTGCTATGCACCCGCCTTATAGCACTGCCCTGGCTACAGTCGCTGACGTTCCCCCGCCTGCACCTACTACCATGCGGATCTGGACACTCAATGTCCCCGTGCCTGTCGATCTGCCTTGGCGGCCACAGGGTTACCCAACCCGCTGGCTTCGCGAATTGATGTGCCGGTTACACCACATTGACGACCCTGGTGAATTCCGGTCTACTCTCTCCTCACCCGGCGGGACCGTGCAGCACGTTCTCTTTGTGCCGATAGTGCCCACCACACATCCTACTGCTAGATTCTGGCTGCTGCACTGGGGAGACGCGGCTGTTGTTACTTTTGGGCATACCCCTTTTCATTGGGATGTTGTCTCCGCTCACATCCGAGCCCTGTTCCCAGGGGGACCTTTGCCAGACCGTTGCCCAGCTCTTTCCTTTGCTGGCCAGTTTTACCCGCCTGGAGCTCCCTTGCCCGACTTCCCCTCTGGAGCTGTCATTCAGATCATCATCGGCGCCCTTGCAAGAATACCGGGAGACGATGATCCCTGGAACCCTGACCCGTTAGTCATTGATAGCCCCTTCTTCCGACATGTTCCCAGTCGTGGCCCTGCTCTGGAACCGGCCATCCGGCTTGACGGGCGTGGTAATCAACTTGCTGCTGGCGCCTTGCAAAACCCCTTGGTCGATCAAGGTGTCCAGACTGATCTCTCAGGTAACGGTACTGGTCTCGACCATGCCACCGTTTCCCGGGTTCATCTACTGTCCCGTGAACTCTCTTTCCATACGTCACGACTGTGGGCGGGGCTTGCGGAGCCTGACGCTGAGCCTGTTGGAGACTCCCCCTCCGTTCTGAGGCTTTCCTCCCAAAGCACTTGCGCTGCCGCCTCGGCCCCGAATGTCGATCTGCTTGATATCGGGGGTACTTCTGGAAGCCACAAGCTGGCTCTCCCGTCCTCCGTTAGCTGGTTCTTAGTCGGGGCTCTTCTCGGTCTTAGGGGGGTTGCTTTTAGGAGCGTTCTTGCTCTTGCCACTGTGAGCGAAGGATCTATTATCTTCCCTCCGCCTGATTGTTCGGCCGAGGAGTCGTCTGATGAAGAAGGTCCCCCTCCTGTCCAAGCTGAGAACATGTCGGACGCTTCTGGGGCACCAGTCCCTTTCACCACTCCAGCGGGACCTCCTCCACCGGAGCCGGTGAACGCCCCCTTCCAGCCTCGTTTGCGCTACCTTCGTGCGGCCCGCCCTCTTGAGGATTATGCTCTGGGACTTTGGCCCTCCACTCTCGACAGGGAGCCGGCTGCCGATGAGGATGTTATTCGCCGGGTCCAAGCTGATTTGCTTGGACTCCAACGCGGCCTACGCACATTTGCCGCTGCCATCCCATTGGGCACGCCCTTTTGTATCCACAACCCCTTCACTGCCCGCCAGCAATGTGACATTGTGGAATACTCTGCTGGGCCTGAACTTAATCCCTTTGTCCTGTTTCAAGGCCATGCACGCAGCCGTGGTTGGGCCGGGATAGTCTTGCTCATGCCGCAGCCCGATGCCACAGCTGTGCATCTAATTGGTTGCCCCCAAGCACCGGGCAATGTCGCGGTTGGTGTCGTCATTGACGGACGCCTAATTCCTTGCTGCCTTCCTGCATGTGTAGCTTGCGCGGCGCTCCGAGCGCTTCACCTAGACGGCCAAGCATATGATCTCCGACCTCCGGAAGTTCATGAAGAAACCGCTGTTGTCCAATTTCGCAACGGCGACTGTTTGGCGGCAGGGCGCCGACCCTCCCGCCAGCTTCCCTCCCAGCAGGATGTGCAAGCCGCCGCCGCAGAAACCTTGGGGCGTGGCACCGATGCTGCAACCTCGGCCCCCGGAACTACTTCTGCTGCAGTCAGAGCCGCATGGTTGTGGGTTGGGCTCGTTGTCACCTCCGCCAGGTCGCCTGGTGTGGCGCCTGCAATGCTCGCTCTCTGTCTCTGGCACGCAGAGGTTCTAGGTATGCATAGGCCAGGTGGCTTCCCTTGGGGTATTGATCCGGTTAACCGGCGGTTCTCTGGCATTACGAGTGAGGACCCGGTTGAAGTTGTCTTGCACAGCCCCTTTCTGGGGGTTTTTCCGCCCTTTACAGCCTCCCAGGACACTTGCCACACTCAGGCCTGGGCCCAGTTTCGCAATGATGACCCGGGTTGGGCGGCAGACTACTTTCCGGTCTGGCCGGGGCCCGCATTCAATGAACTTTCCGTCGTCCCTGTCGGCCATGATCCCGCCCTTGTCACCATTATGCTTGTCTGGGGAGGTCACCATCGGGCCACACTCACGCCTCGAACTATGACGGTTGCGTGGCTGACTTCCTTTGTTGCCCGTCATATCAACAGTGAAGTTGGTGGGCTTTCACTTCCCCACGGTTTGGCGGTTTGCGAATATTTTGATATCCCGCCTGCTGCTTTTCGGTTCCGCAATGGGGACGTAGTTTATATCCATGATCCCCCAGCGGACCCTGATGAGCCGTTAGAGTTTGTAGAGCCGTGGCACCTCCAGGATGGACTCGCGGCACACCACGCTCCCTGGGCAGTGGGGTTCCAACTTATGTTTCCGATTTCGGTGCACTTGCTTCGTCCTGAGAAACCGCCACTTCTCACGAGCATTCCGGCTGGCGAATCATGGTGTCCTGAAGCATTTTCATTTTCAGGGGACTTTAGACACCAATTCCCTGGCTTTTGGACGCCGGTCCAGTGGACGAGTGCCCGTGCCCTGCAATTGATGGCGGTTAACGAGGTTGCAGCTAAGGTTAATGTCGTAGCGGCTACTCCTGAAGGGCGGTTGTGCCGATCGGTTGATCGTGTTGTGTCTCGTGCCAGCCTCGCCGCTCAACTGAGGTTTTGCCCTGCGACGGTTCAGGTTGGCGGGGTCCCGCCATATGCCCTGGAGCAAGCGTGCGAACTCCGCAACGGGGATGTTGTTTTTGGGGAGTTCGCTCGCGGTGGCTGTGCGACTGCCTCCTGCCGCCTAGGTTTGTGGCTAGGAACTGCACTTGCTTTCTCACAGCTGCCCATAGCACGCCAGTTCTTGCTTGTCCTTGCTGTTGGCCTCTTTTATGGTGGTCATCCTGAGAGTTTCGGGGCCAGCGCTCTGCTTTTCATGTCGCCCGCGGCGGCCATGATTCCACAGGCTCCTGCAACATCCGTGGCAACCCCGGATATCCCTGCTGCCACTGTTAACCGAGTCACCCTCACTCTTGCCAATCCTTTTGCACCCTGGCAACGTGTTGAGGTTGACCCCAGTAATGCCTTTGAGGAGATCATTGCAGATGCACATCACACCCTGACGTCGTGGCATCGGGGGTTTGTTGAATCCGGGCTGGTGACCGATGGTTCGCATGTTCTGGTCCCGAGACCCGGAGGGAGGCTCACATGCATACTGGTCACGGGTCTAGGGCAGCTTCTTTGTGTTGTTGTGCCCTCCTTTCTTACTCCCCGCGATCTAACCCAGGCCTTACAGCTGCGCTTTGGCCGCAGGGTCAGTGTACACTTATCGCCCGGTCTAGCTGCGTCAACCCGGGATACCAGACCCGTGCTCGCTTTGCGCTCAGGTGACTTGATAGCTGTACGGCTTTTCCAGTCGGACCCTTCAGCGGGGCCACGTGAAACGCCCGTCTTCCTGACCTGGGGAGCTGCGCATGCCGCATCAGCATGGCATTCCGACTTTATTGTGGCACACGCCTCCTGTGTGCTGTTGTGGTCACCCAGCCGACCCGCTCGGGTCGCTCTCCTCCGACACCAAGCGCGGTGGAATGCTGCCGAGGCCACCGTTTGCCAACACGAGGATGCCTTGGGCGTATACCGGTGGGCGCCGTGCCACGGACACCTCGGGACGCCTCCTTGGCTTGTTGAGCAAGCCACTGCTTTTGGGCGTGTCAATATCATTCAGTCTCGTGGCTCCACTAGGTGTGTCGAGATTGATAGAGGCGCTGCACACGACCTGTATATTCACGGGTTTTCCCTCCGCCCCGCCTCTAGTCAGGCTACTGAGGAAGCCAGTGTCCGCGATGGCGATTGGTGGGTTCACTCCCTTGCAGCTGGATTGTTTGGCCGTCGGTTCCCCGCGCTAGCCAGACTTTTGCTCCTTGTGTATGGTTTCAGTGGGCCCGCCTGGGCGGTGTCCTCAGGATCTTCGGGCCGATGTTCCAGTGTTGACTCTTCGGAAGCTCGCACCATTCGCACCAGGATGCCGCCTCGGCGGAGTCGCTCCCGTGGTCAGGACAGCTCTCACCGCTATTTTCCTGCGCGAGTCGATTTCAGCAGCGGTGAACCCTATGTCCTGCAGGCGGGGTGGCAGCCTGATTGTACTGACGGTCAGCTGTGTTTTGCCCGCTGCTTTCCAGGTCCAAGGCCTCTTACCACCCGAGTCCTCTGCCCCCTGAGGGGTTGGAGTGAATTTCATTTTGCTCGGTTGGAAGGACCATGGTCCCTGTTTGAAGCTGTTGGATCCCGACACTGTGGGGCCTGGGCAACCCGCTTCTTCCCCGTCCGTGGGGCATTTCCGTTTGCCCAAGTTACGCTTGCCCCGGTTGCTCCTTTCGGGATGGCAAGTGTAGTCTTCCACACCCTCGAGTGGCACTGCAGTTGCCTTAGCGTCGGTTGATGCGTCGCTCGAGGACATTCAGCGGCTGGCCGCCCGTCTCATTCCCTGCACACGGTTTTGGGTTGTCATTCCGCCTCCTTCCATCCGCGCCGCTAATATGCACACGCACATCCGCCTTCGCAACGGCGATGCTTTTGGCTTTCTGCCTGACTCTTCTCAACCCGGTTCTACGCGGGTCCCTGCTCTGCACTACCCATCCCTTGATCGGGCGCGGCAGGTTGCCAGCTGGTCGTTGTCCTTCAAGTTTGACACCGGCGGCCCCGTCACCCTGTGGACAACCTCCAATCGTTTTGGCCAGTTGGTGTATGTACGTGACAATGCGTATTGGGATCCTCTAGGCCCCACTTTTCGAAGCTTAGGCGGAGAGACCCTAACAGGTTCCTGGGTACCAGTCCTTACAGGTGACCTGTCGGACCTACATCTAATGTCCCGCACCTCAATTTCTGAAGCGCATGTGCTCTTCCTTCTGCCGCCAGAGCAGACACCGGTGGGGGTCTTCCTAGCCGGCTGCAACACCCACCGCATTCCCTTGGGCTGGCAACTGTTACCTGCCATTCGTTATGTGCGTGCTGGTAGCACGCTGAGGGACGGGGACGTCTTGGTTATCGCCCCGACTGCTGATCTTGTTTGGGACCCTTTCAGTATCCGGCCTCCCAGTTTAGATGATGTGCAGCCGCAGAGTGCCCAGCACACTTGGCATCAATCTCTGACCTCTGCCTCGCCTGGCCCTACGGCTCTGCTAGGCTTTCTCGCGGTTTCGGTGGGTCGCGCTCCATGGTGGTTAGGGCTTGCCCTCGGGGTTGTGCTAGGGTCTGGCATGGTGCCATCTTACGAGCTCCCCGATCCGCCCATCCGAGTCGGGCTGTACCCATGGCGCGCGCGTCCAGGTGAAGGCGACCTCCTCGATCTTTCGGTCCGCCCTGAATTGGATATTGTTCTGCTTAGTCCTTTCACAGGGCCTCGGGAGGCCGGTCGTCTGTACACCTCCGCTGCCATTACGGAGCTTCACACTTTGACGCAGGCCTGTGAGCCGGCATGGGGTGCCGATGCTGTGCCTGTCTGGCCGACTGCCGCCCTTCCTGCCTTGTTGGTCGTTCCTCGACCCCCTGACCCCAGCCTCGTGTGCCTGGCGGTGTCCTCGTTGGACCGGCATTTCTCTGTCCTGATTCCCTGCTCCTCCACCCTGTCATGGTTGGGGGAGGCTCTCCGTTTCCTTCAACCCCTCCAGGCGCTCTCCCTGCGGGCACCTAGCTCCTTGGCCGCGTCGACGCCCCCTGACGGCGTTATCCGATGGCGTTCAGGCGATCTTGTTGTCGCCCTGCCTCCGGCAGCCTTCGAGCCTACCTACCAGCCCCCGTGCTTCCACACTGACGCACAGGTTCGGCATTGTGCTGTCTGGGCCGTCGACTTTTCGGTCTCTGCCCGGACAAACTTTATACTCTGGCGCCCTGGGGTCCGTGCAACCCGGGGACATGCACCCGAAGGGGCACAGTGGCGGGCCCTCGACTTTACATTTGCCGGGGAATTCTGTCAGCACTATCCTGGGCGTTGGGTGCCGGTACCATGGATTGCCCAAGATCATGCCCATTTAGTTGTGGTGTCCGAGGACCCGACATATGTCAATGTTGTCATTGAAGCTGACGGTAAGTGCTGGTGTGCACCAGTCACTGCCGTGACGGACGCCTGGCAGTTATGGACTGATGTGCCCTCAATCCCCACTCAGCCACGAGTGCTGGGTCTTTCACACCAGGAACTGCGCCAAGGCACTGTCCTCCGCAATGGTGACGTTGTGTCAGGAGCTCCCAAGGTCGCCCCGCTATCGGGTGGCGTTTGGGTTCTCCTCGCTTTCTTTCTCTCTGCCCGATTTCTACCGACTTTCCCGAGCTCCTTGGTTCTGCTTGCTGGCTTGGTTTTCGGATGGCACCATGAGGCTGTTGGTGCCCGACACCTTTCCATCACAGTTGGCCTCGCTGCCGCCGGGCAGGGTCACGTTAGGGCAGTTAGGATGCATGACACACCTTATCCTGTAGGGGAATGTCACCGCCTCTGGGAGCCCTCCGGCTCTGTGTCAGGGCCGTTTTTTGGTCCTGTTGATCGCCCGCCTGAGGAGTTGCGTCATGCTGCTGTTGCGTGGTCTGACTTTACTCAAGTCCTGCCACCTCAAGATCCTCGCATAGTTGACTGGGTACCTGTCCCTTCGGATCCACTCTTTGTTGTTGTCTTGCTTCAGTGCCCGCCTGCGACTCGAGCCGCAATCTTGCCAGCCACCTGTCATGCTGCAGACCTTATCCGTGCTTGTCGGCGGTCGGTTCCTGATTTAGCTTGTGTTTTAGCCTCGCCTGAAATCTGGTGTGGCACCGCCACTTCCTTTACCCCAACTCTTTTCCTTCGGTCAGGGGACGTGCTGACCCTGGCATGTGCCGGCTGGGTTCCACGCCTGCGCTCTCCCAGTGGCCGCTATTGGGATACCTTCTATCAGGCCCGTAAATTTGCATTTTGGGGTAGCCCCTTTCAGATTCGTATGCCGGGCCTTCTGTTTGCGTGGTCGGCCGGTGATCCTGTTCCCTTGACGGTTCACACCGTTCAAAATGAAGTGTGGGACCCGGAACACTGCACATTCCGTCCCTCCTTGGCCCGGTACAGTGTTGACCGTTGGATCCCGGCGGCCCGTTGCGATCTGCTAGGCCTCCACCTTGTCCCTGAGAGTCTTAATCCGCATCGTGCACATGTTCTGCCTATGCAGCCACCCCTTCGGTTGTTGGAGGTCTCCCGTTACAGCACGCGGGGTCTGATTCGGGATGGTGATAGCGGCTCTCTTGGTAGCAGCGCTCCCTCCCCCCGTCTTCTGCTGTGCCTTGTTGGCCTTCTGCTGGCGCGGAATGCATTGCCGCTCTGGCCCAGTGGAGGGGCTCTCCTTTTTGCAGGGGCCTCTTTCGGGGCGTTTCCCTTCAGTGGCACCCTTGTCTTACCGGCTGTTTCTCCTGTTGCGATGCCGGTTTCTGCTCAGAATCTTCGTGTGGTGTCGCCCAGGTGGCCGCCGATTGCGCCAAGCCGGGGTTCTTTTACCGTTGTCGGGGGACCTCGCCGTGGCGGAGCGCTGCCCTTTTGGCTTGCTGCCCCTGAGCCAGCTGCGAGGCCTGTTGCCCAGACTGCTCCTGTTCCACCGGCATGGTCCGCGTCCTTGCTTGACTGTTATGGCCGTGCGTGGGGAGCGCCGGCCGATGACCGCGACTTCGATGGTTCTCCCGCGACTCCGGCGACTCATTGTCTCGATTTGCAGGACGCCGGGTATCATTATGCCGGCTTGGCCGCACATTATCTGTTTAAGCCCCTTCTCACCGACCTTCCTTCGTCACTTGCTTCCCTGCTCCATCAGGGATGGTGCCGGTTTCCCCGTTGGCCAGGCGGTGTTCCGGACGAAGTGTTCATTGCCACTGATGGTAGTGGGTTAGGCAAGGGAGGTTGGGCCCTAGCTGTGTGGGTCTCGTGGAAGGGCAATTGGTACCGCCTCGGCTGGGACGCCGGCAGCCTTGCCTCTACACCGTGGCTTCCCTCGTTTCCTGCAACCCATCTTGACCTTCGTTCTTACCTGGGGGAGCTGAGCGCTTTAGTGTCTGCTGCCGCATGGTTTACGGTGTGGTGGGACAACATGCAGCTCCTGACCGGGAACGCGCCTGCCAGGATTACCTTAGCTGTTGACAACAGTGCAGCGCTTCAAGTCGCAGGGGGCCATGCTTCGGCGACAACGCCGCATGCCCGTGTCTGCCGGGCTCTGTGGCAGTCGATCCAGTCCCGATGTTCGACGCACTTCAGGCATGTGCCAGGCCATACTGGCAACCTCGTCAATGAAATTGCCGATGCCTTGGCGGGGTACGGAACTGCTCATGACCGTTGTGCGTCTGTCGGGTGGTGCCGTCTGCCGACTACATTTGGGGACTCACTTTTAGAGTGTGCCCCGCTCATGTGGCTCTTGCCGCAAGCTCGCCTGCAAGAAGGCCGGTTGTGTTGGCGCTCACGGGGATGGGTTGATTGCCCCCGCACTTCCATTCAAGAGCCCCCGCAGATACAGCCGCAGGTGCGGCAAGATGACGAGCAGGTCAAGCCTCTTCGTACCACTGTCACTCTTGTGCAAGCCAACATCCAGACAATTAAAGATGTTGATGTGTCCTTCTTCAATAGGGATGGACACGGGCAGCGCCGCATCTACCTGGCTAAACAACTTCGAGCTCTGGGGGTTCATATTGCCTTTCTTCAAGAGTGCCGCAGCCGCCCGGGCCGGTGGTCCTCCCACGGCTTTCTCAGCTTCCGTTCGGGAGCCGAGAAAGGGCTGTTCGGGGTCGAAATTTGGATCCGCCCCGACCTGCTGCACCCTGCTTTGAGTCTGGACGACTTCCGCATCCGTTTTGCCAGCCCGAAAATTCTGTTAGTGCAGTGTCAACGCGCTGAGCTCCCGGTTACTCTGGTTGCAGCCCATGCACCTCATGCTGAGAGGCCGGACGCGGAGATTCGGCGGTTTTGGCATGATCTCAAGACGCAACTTCTTCCTGCCTGCAATCGCGGTACTGTTCTGCTAGGTATTGATGCGAATGCTGACTTTACGGGCCGTGATGAGGAAGAGACCCTTGTTGGCGACCTTCTTAATCTCCGCCCCGCCAGGCTTGGCGACGATCTCCTTCTGGCCTGTGCTCATGATACGGCGCTGGCTGCCCCTGGCACTTGGTCTGAGGTCTGCACTGGACCCACTTGGACCTGGCAGCACACAGGCGGGAAGACCCAACGCTTGGACCACCTGCTTATTACCCATGGCACTCGGGTCTCTCAGTATCGCCAATTTCCTGAATTTGACATCTTGAATGGCGAGGCCAGGGATCATATGCCCATTGTCATTACTGTTGACGTTTCCGGGAAGTCCGCAGGTAAAATGCATCCGCGCTGCCCCTACTCGGCTGACTCTGGTGCCGCTGTCGCTGAAGCTGTCTGGGACGCTCTTCACCAGTCCACACCTGGTAGTAGTGCGGAGAGAGTTCAGCAACTTTGTGCTGCCCACGCCCATGCGATCCGCTGCCTTCCTGCCCGGCCCCCTCTTCAAAAACGGCAACCTTATCTGTCTGAAGTTGCTGCCGGCCTTCTTGAAACTCTTCGTGATGCACGGGCCGAGGTTAGGCGGCTTCGCACCCTCTATCACCGGCAACTCTGTTTGGTTGCCTTTCGGACATGGTGCCGCCGCCGAGTTGAGTCCCCAGCCCTCCCCTGGGAACTTCATCAGGTCCGCATGATGATGGCGCATTTTGCACACGTTTGTTTCCGGCTTCGAGCTCAGGCTCATGCACAGGCACGGCTTGATAAGCAGGCCTACTTCGAATCCATGCTCCTCGGCGCAGTCGATCACTGGCATGCCACCGGGCGCCCTCTCGAGGCGGTGGCCAAGCTGTCTTGGGCGTCCAAAGGTGCCAAGCAAAAACGTGATGTTAGGGCCGCAAGTGGGTTTGACATCGATGAGCAACTCCAGCTACAATTCCAGCAGCAGGAAGATGGCCGCCCGGTGTCGGATGCCCAATTGAGTGCAGCCTTTTCTCTTTGGGCTGCTGAACCGCGTGGCGTTTGTCTTTCGGCCTTACCCACCCTTCTTGATGTTGAACACATGTGTCGACTCCAGCGCCGAGGCAAGGCCCCTGGCCCGGACCACATTCGTAATGAGGTCTGGCGAACCCACCCCGATCGCGCCGGCCGATGGTTGTGGCCTATGTGGGTTCACCTCGCTTGGGGCGAGGCCGAGCCACTTCACTTTAAAGCTTCTACTGTGGGAGCTCTCCACAAAAAAGGCCCAGCTCACATTCCCGCCAACTTCCGGTCCATTGCCATGCTGAATGGAGTGGCTAAGTTGTGGCACTCCCAACTTCGGGCCACCCTGGGTCAGGAAGTTATCGCTCATTACTTTCCGACCCAGCTCGGGGGTAGGCGAGGCGTGGACACCGGCCTTGCCCTCACTGTCTTCCGCTCTGCTGTCGACTTGGCTTCCGTTCATGGCCGGTCCTGGGCTGCCTTGTTTGTCGATATTCAGGCCGCCTACTATGAAGCAGACCGAACCTTGCTTTTCCACGGTCGTGACCTTGAACCAGCTCTTGCGGGCCTGCAGCTGCCTCGTCATGTTCATGGCCTGATTCAGGATGGCGTCCTAGCGGGTCTCGGGGTTCCCGCTGACCAGATTGCTCTCCTGCGTGACTGCGTTGAATG
The DNA here is from genome assembly GCA_905221615.1 of Symbiodinium sp. CCMP2592. NCBI lineage: Eukaryota > Dinophyceae > Suessiales > Symbiodiniaceae > Symbiodinium > Symbiodinium sp. CCMP2592. The sequence continues at coordinate 2,046,914 of CAJNDT010001779.1, read as the reverse complement.
CTCGTACTGGCGCCTTGTCGGCCAGCACCAGGCTATCATGGCAGGTCGAGGGTCCCGGCCCGGGGACGGACTGGCCGATGTCCTGTTCGGAGCCTTGTTTGCAGTGATTTTACAGTGCCTCCATTTTGCGCTCAAGGCTGAAGACATTGTTCATGCCGCTTCCTCTGATGCCCTTGGCCGACCTGATGCATCCCTTCAAATCGCATGGGCTGATGACCTGTGCCTGCTTGTTGATTTCATCCGAGCCACTTGGGCTGTCTCGAAGTTGCGTCGCCTTTGCACTATTGTTCTCCAAGTTTTCGAAGCCTTTCGGTTCCGCGTCAACCTTGGAGCAGGTAAGACCGAAGCGCTCGTTCACCTGCAAGGAGCGGGGGCTAATGTTGCCCGCAAGGATCTCTTAACCCCTGAGCCCCTTCTTGCCCTCAGTGATGGGACAGGCATTAGGGTAGTCCCTGAATATAAGTACCTCGGGGTTGTGCAGCGCTGCCGTGACACTGGCCGACGGGATGTCGAGGCCGCCGCCGCGCGTGGCAACTCTATCTGGACTCAAGCCTCTGGACTTGTCCATTCTGAGAAGTTGCCGTGGATGCTCAAGTCCGTATGGCTGCAGGGAAGGACCCTCCCTGCAGCGTACTCCTCCCTTGCCACTACTTTAGCTCGTTCTGAACGAGCCTGGGGACCCCTGAATGGTTTCTACGACAAATGCCTTCGCCAGCTCGTCGGGTCTTGGGATGCTGGGCACCATGTGGCCTCAGTCCAACTGCGAGCCTGTACAGGGGTTCTTGATGTTGAATGTGCTACGGTTATCGCTCGTGTGCGCCTGCTCTGCCGCATTGCCTCGGGCCGTTCCCCTGAGGTCTTTGAATTGTTCCAAGCCAGCTGGGATCGCGGCGGGGAATGGTCTTCCCTCCTTGCTGACGCGGTGCGGCGTGTTTGGCCGGCCTGTGGCCTACCGGCACTCCAGACAGGCGAGCCTACCCTTCTCTGTGTGCGCCGGCATACCAAAGAGATCCTCTCGGCCTGTCGCCGGATCAGTCGGTCCGGCACTATGCTGCTGGCTCTCCATCGGGCGTGGAGAAGTCATGGCGGTCCGCCACCCAAGCGGGTGATTGGTCTCGCGTCCCCTCACATATGCCCGGAGTGTGGTGTGACTCTCCCTTCGGCGCATGCCTTAGCGGCCCATGCCCATCGACTTCATGGGCGCGTTGCTCTGTGCACCCAGTACACGTTGGGGACGATCTGTCTGTGGTGTATGGTCGAATTCCATAATGCTGCGCGTCTCCGGTACCATCTTTTGCACTCACCGGACTGCGAGCACGGGCTTCGGTGCTGTGTGGGCCCTGTCTATGAGTATGGTACAGGCACCAAACGCCGCGGCAAACAGGGCCATGCCAGGGCCCCGGTTTTCCGTGTTGCAGGCCCGTGTAATGCTACCGCGGCACAGCGTCGTGCCGCCGAGGAGGGGCGTTGCTGCACGGACGAGGAGCTCGCTGCTGAGTTACGCACTATCGCCCCTGGTCCGAGCTTCTCCGAGGGCACTCGCTCCTCTCCTGTTGTGCCCTTTCGCCGTGTTGGTGGTTACTCTACTCTTCCCCCTGGCGAAGAGGCTAGTACGATCCCGTGCCCTGAGGTCTTGCACTCACCACATGCTCCTGTTGCTTCCTCCACCGGAGCTTTGGACTTTGGTTCACCCACCACCTCGGTTCGGCTCTCTTCCGATGACACCGCGGCTGCTTCTGCTCGGTACCAGACGCCTCCAACGGAAAGGTTCTGCACTGTCTATTGTTTCGACGAGGCCCCTGGCGCCTCGTCGTTCTGCGCCCCCTCTTGCCGGTGGTGTGCGGTGCCTCCCGCCATCTGGTGTCTCCCGCCATCGTGGGCGCGGTGCTGGAAGCTCTTTCTTGCCCTTGAGTCGCTACACCCGTGGGCAGCTGAGACTTGGAGACTCTCTGCCTTTCTGCGCCAGGAGGAACGCCCCTCTCCAAGCGCCACACTCGGATGCCTGACATGCTTTGAGCAGATCGCGGCACAGCGGATCCTTTTCCTGCGGAGACTGCTCACCTGTCTCCACTTGCTTCGTCAGATTAAGGCTGGAGCTGCTCTGTGGTGCGCTGTTCCCTTGCCTGGCGCCTTCTGGGAACTTCTGCGCCGTGTCGTACCTCACGCTGTGGGTACATCGGCTGTCGCCGTGCTTGGTTTTGGCACTGTCGTTAGCCTCCCTGCGGTCGCCCCGCGGGCTCTTTCCTCTCTTGCCTCGGGCTGGCTCTCTTTGGCCTCTCCCCGTCGCTTGGCGATGCCGCACCAGCTTCCCTTGTAGTTTTGCGGTCCGAGTCCTTACGCCTGAGGCGTAGGTCTCGCCCCGCCGTCTTTTCGCTTTGCATGTAGGGCTGTAAGTTCCCGCTTTTCCAGGACCGCGGCCTCGCCGCTTTTCGGTCCGTCTCGTTTCTTGCACAGGACTAGAACCTTCTACGCAACGAAGAAGAAGAAGGTGGGTTCCTTTAAAGGGTTCTAGAAGGGTTACTAACTACAAGGATTCTATGAGGGTTTAGGGTTCAATTAGGGCTTAGGGCCCAGGAGTCTACTTAAAGGCTCATGGGACTTAGTAAATATAGATAGGTAACTATACTTATAATTAATAAAAACCCCAGTTAAGGTACTTATAACTGTACTTACTAAGTCGCATGAACCTCCAAGTATTCTGTTTTCCGCAGGCCCAAAACTACGGCTCCTCTAACGGTCTCCGAAAAAAGGGGACGCCTATTACAGAACCCTATAGTACCCGCTAAAGGGGATCCCATTATGGAACCCTACAGGGGTAACTTGAAGAATTTCTCGGACCGAGAGCAGGCCCTTTTTCCCGCTTTTAGGGTTTAGGTTCCCTTGTAACCCTCTTTAAACAAAAAAGTGCACTTTTTTTTCCTAGGTTACTCTTAGGTCTAGATTTGGGATTACAGGAACCCTTAAAGGAGCCGTTTCCCTTTGAAGGATCCTTTAAAGCTAGAGCCCTAAACCCTAAACCCTAAAGAGTTGTTGGGTTATTTGTTGAAGGGTTTTGCTGGTAAGCTTTACCCAGACCCCCGGGAGGATCTAGAAAGTAGATCCCCTAATTTGGGGCCCTATACTACTACGGATACTTTATAGGAGCCCCCATAAAGGGATCTACTTTTTGGATCCTCCCCGGGGTCTGGGTAGAGTTTAGGCTTCCGGGTTTGATTAGAGCAGGGCCCAGGGCTTAAAGTTTTTTGAAGTTAGGATTTAGTGTGTAAGCCTGAAGGCACGTTTGATTACTTAAAGGATCATGGGACTTAGTAATTGGAGTTATAAATAAGGTAACCATACTCATTTTTACTTATAACCCCAATTAAGGTACTTATAGAAACCTTACTTAATAAGTCCCATGAGCCTCCAAGTAAGGGTTTCCATAAGAATTTACAAGGGGTCTTAGTATGTGAGGGTTGTATAAGGGTTTCGTAGGATGTTATAGGACTTTATGGAGGTTTACGGTTTTTTTGGCGCTATTCGGTGAATCATGAAACTTAGTAAGGAAAAAGAGTTCTGAGTATGTCTTACCTGTAGCCGCAAAGACCTACTTGCACAAGGAACTATATATGGGTGGTTGTCAAAATTATGGTCCTTTTTTGGGGACCCCAAATATTAGGTGCCGTATTATAATGGGGACCCAAAAAGGGACCCTAATATTGACAACCACCCAATATAGAAACCACAATAAGGAACCCCAAAAAGGGAGGTCGTTTCAGGCTACAGGTATACTTAGAGGCCCAGGGGACTTAGTGAGTAGGTTATAAGTATTTGAATTGGGGTTATAAGTAATTAAAAGTATGGTTACCTTATTTATAACCCGACTTAATAAGTCCCATGGTGTAGGTTATAAGTAGAGCTATGAGACCCCCTAAATGGAGTTGCCCCAATTAGAACCCCCCACTTATAATCGACTTACTAAGTCCCATGGGCCTCCCAAGTAGGCACTTAAACCCTAAACCCCATAGATCCTTTTAAGGAACCCTATAGATCCCTTTCAGGAGCCCTGTAAAAACCCTTACTAAGTCCCATGGGCCTCCCAAGTAGGCACCTTTCAGTCAGCTTAATGCTTGAATCAAAGGGGAAAAGGAGGGACCCTTAACGGGGACCCCTACCCTATAATGGGCTATATAATGGGTATATCATAGCGGTATTAGGGGTATATACCTAGGGGTCCTTACTAAGGGTTTTCCTTTTACCCTTGGATTGAAGCCAGGCCATCCGACTCGCAGAGAAACTCCCAAGCTTGGGATCCAGAACCTACTGTCGGTTGAAAGGTTGAGGGTTTAAGGGTTTAGGGTTTAAGGGTTTAGGGTTTAAGGGTTTAAGGGTTTAAGGGTTTAAGGGTTTAGGGTTTAGTGTTTAGGGCTAGGGTTTAGGGTAAACGCATTGCATTAAAGAGGTCAGAACCTACTACTTAGGAGGGTTTGGTGGTATACGTAAACCCTAAGCTCAATTTAGGATTTCGGGTTCCCGTTTGAGGAGTTGCCCAACTAAGCGAGTAATTGCCCAGAGACTCCAATTTCCCTTAACTAAGGAACATTCCTTCAATCGGATTAGGGATCCTACTGTAATCTTCAAAAACCCTTAACTTAGGATATTGGAGTCCCTGGGTAGTAGGGCCCTTCTGGGGCTCAGCTAAAGGTTTGTATAAGGGAAGCAATGAGTGTCCATAAAATTGGTATGTTAAAGAAGCATATTAGTCCGAACTGCGACTCATCCCCTTACAGTGGTTGCCAGAAAGTTGGAACATCATTATCCTCGCGGCCTCAAGTTAAAATATAGGGAATCGGGGAATCCTAGCATAAATGATCCTAAGTCCACGTTCCAACTGTCTGGGGTTCGCTGTGTAGTCCTTTCAAAATTATACGACAAGCACCGCCCCTCCAACCATATTCCAACGGTTCAGGTCCCTATCGTACATTGGAGTTTCAGAAAAGTCCTTGTAATTATACATACTGTTATGTAACCTTATGGTAACCTGATAATACCCTTATAGCGAGCTTAAGGAGAGCTTGTCAGATTCTGCAAGGTAAGTCAGGAAATTCTGAATCCCACTCCTAGCCGCCGCACATTCCGCAATCCGAGCAAGTCAGGGTTTAAAGTTTAGGAATCTCCGCCGTGCCGACATGTCGATTACTGTGGAAATCGGACTGCTCAGTGGCAGGACAGCAGCAGTGAAAGCAAGCAGGGACGAGGCGGTAGAAACTTTGAGACATCGGGCACAAATTGCTCTGGGAGTCGGGAGAGGGCGCCTGGTGGATTCCTCCGGCGTTGTTTTAGATGAAGGTGCAGCGATCGAGGATTCAGGAGTGCGGAATGGCGACTCACTGGCCCTGCACATCAACCGAGTGCAAACATCTGCCACCGCTGGCGCTTTTGCTGTGGTTCTTGGTGATGGATCGGTCGTGACCTGGGGTGCTCCCAGCTTCGGTGGTGATAGCAGCTCTGTGCGGGCTCAGCTGAGGAACGTGCAGCACATTCAGGCCACTGGTAGGGCTTTTGCTGCCATTCTGGGCGATGGGTCTGTCGTTACCTGGGGTGGCCTTGACTCTAGGGACCATGGTGGTGACAGTACTGCTGTGCGGGATCAGCTGAAGAATGTGCAGCAAATCCAAGCCTCTGCCAGAGCTTTTGCTGCCATTGTCGCCGATAGATCTGTTGTAACTTGGGGTTTGGCAAACTTTGGTGGTAACAGTAGTGCTGTGCAGGATCAGCTGAGGAACGTGCTGCAGATCCAAGGCTCTTCCGGCGCTTTTGCCGCTGTCCTCGGTGATGGAACCGTCGTGACCTGGGGTGATGCTGAGTTTGGTGGTGACAGTAGCGCTGTGCAGGATCAGCTGAAGGATGTGCAGCAGATCCAAGCCAGTCACTATGCTTTTGCTGCCATTCTTAACGATGGATCGGTCGTCACGTGGGGTCGTGCTGATCGTGGTGGCGACAGTAACGCCGTGCAGGCTCAGCTGAAGACTGTGCAGCAGATCCAAGCCTGTGGGTGCGCTTTTGCTGCCATTCGTGACGATGGATCCGTCGTGACCTGGGGTGCAAACCGGGGTGGTGACAGTAGTGCCGTGCAGGCTCAGTTGAAGAATGTGCTGCAGATCCAATCCTCTGACGGCGCTTTTGCTGCCATTCTCAGGGACGGATGCGTCGTGACGTGGGGTGATGCCGCTCATGGCGGTGACAGCAGTGCTGTGCAGGATCAGCTGAGGGATGTGCAGCATATCCAAGGCACCCTCGGCGCTTTCGCTGCCGTGCTTGGTGACGGGACCGTCATGACTTGGGGTGAGGCTTGTCGCGGTGGCGACAGCAGTGCTGTGCAGGATCAGCTGAAAAATGTGCAACATATCCAAGCCGCGGCCGCGTCTTTTGCTGCCATTCTTGGCGATGGAGCTGTCGTGACCTGGGGTAATCCACGCTGTGGCGGTGACAGTAGCAGTGCGCAGGATCAACTGAGGGATGTTTAGCAAACCTGCTTGAATTTGTACAGACGTTTCGGAGGCAGGCAGCGCAGAGTTTCATCGTCAAGTCTCCCCTACACACTCGGAAGGTCTAGGAGTTTAGGGTTTATGGATCAGATTCATCATCCGGCCATTCGTACGAGTGGTAGTTGAGGAAGAGTCTCTGGAACATTGCTGATGCAGGGCCAGCAGGCAAAGTCGTGCTCGTCCTCATGTCTCGCTTGCACAAGCCCTGCATGACCCGGTCTTGCAGAACCTTTCGTTCTCTCCACCCTCGCACCTACATGTAGGGTCCTCCATAAACATAATACGGGATTGGCGGTGGTGGGGTGTACTATACTGTAGCTATATAATTAGGAAGTACGAACAAGTGGAGCCTAAGGTCGCTGTGGTAATAATAAGATAAACCCGGGTTACGGTACTTGCCACTGTACATACCAAGTCCCACGAACCTCGAAGTATCCCTATAGTACCCTTATCCCATATAGAAAACCTATATCGATCCCTCTAAGGGGCCCCTTAACTAAGCTACATCTGGCCTGAACTTCATTACTTGCCTCTTCGGGGTTTAGGGTTTAGGTCGGACGCCCCAACCCGCAAACCCTAAGCCTAAAGATTTGAACCCTGAAACCCCAGAGCACTGAACCCCAAGCGCCGGAAACCTGACGGAAACCTGAACCCCACCGGCAAAGGTAGTAGCCGTGGATCTTCTTTTCAATCACGATCGGCTGGACATGGAGGCCGTCTGCGGGAAAGGGGGTTAGGGTTTATGTAGACGTAAAGTTTGGGGGTTGGGGTTAGGGCTTAGGTTTCCTGGAACCCTCAACCCTAAACCCCAAACTAAATCCTATAGATCCCTTTAAAGGAACCCTTATAGACCCCTTTAGAGGAACCCTTATAGACCCCTTTAGAGGAACCCTTCAAAGGAACCCTAAACCCAGAATTTCAGTGCTGTTAAAGGACTTTTGGGTCAGACCTGGCCGGCCCCGAAGCCAGCAAAGACCAGGGTTTAGGGTTTAGGGTTTAGGGTTTAGGGGTTTAGGGTTTAGGGTTTAGGGTTGCTGAGTGCAAAGACCCACTATAGAACTAAAAGTGTACACTTTTGGGGGCTTATTAACTCAGCTCTATAACCCCAATATATTAGGATTCATATAAGGAGCTCTAATAAAAGCCTTCATCGGGTTGCTACAGTAACCGGCAAAGACACCCTGCAGCAGAAGGGTTTAGCGTTCGAAGCTTCAGGTCATACGAGCGATATGGTTTTAGTCCGGGCGTTGCGGAAGATCACGGAGTAGTCTTACGGTCTTACCCTATGCTTCCACTGACCTTATAGTTAGGGCCCTAGAGCCCTTAAGGACCCAATAACAAGGTCCCTGGAAGCTTAGGGTTAAAGAGTCCGATGATTCGAAATTACGTCCAAAGGTATCAAAAAATGAGAATGCGGATGCCGGAGGGGTAGAGTCCAATGATGAAGTGTGTTCTATAATGTGCTGTATTTTTATAGCCAATAAGCAAGTTGGTGTTTACACCAAAGATTTGACCCTGTTGAAAGTTGCACGACCCCTGTATTATCTACCCAGAGAACCCAGTATCCCTTAATTAAGGAATATAGCTTCAATCATAATGTGAAGCCCATTATAATTTAAGGAATATGCCTTAATTAAGGGGTATTGGGCTCTCTGCTTGGAGGGTCGGGGGACTTAGTAAGTAGGTAGTAAGTAGACTTATAAGTACCCTAAAAGGGACCCTAATTGGGGTTATGGTACTTATAAGTCCCCAAAAATAACCAGTTACTAAGTCCCCCGACCCTCCAAGTGGGTACCAGCTGTCTTACCGAGATCCAGAGGGACTGGAACCTGTGACACGCAATTGCCGCGTCTTGGAATATGGGAGTTTCCGAAAATTAGGGGGGTCCTTTAAAGCGATCCTTTTAGGGTTCCTTAAAGGGATGTATAAGGGTTCTATAAAGGGTTTAGGGTTTGGGGTTTGGGAGTTTCCGAAAATTGGGGGGGGGTACCTTATGCTACATTAGGGTCCCCTATTCTCGGAGACTCCCATATATTTAAGAAATCTCACATATGTTCCTCTCCCTCTACACATGTACATATACACACATGCCCATATACATACTAACATATATGCATGTATGTATATACACACATATACATGCATTCGCAGACTTACCAGTCATGAACCTCAACTCCGAAACCTTGCACCCTAAACTTGGGAACTACCGGGCTTCTGATCTCAGTGGCTCAGTGTCTCAGGGAAGCGCAGCTGAGTGCAGTAGTAGTACAGTAATAGTACAGGAATAGTACAATAATAGTGGAGTAAAAGTGCAGTAGTTGCCAACGCCATGGTCGATCCGTCCGAAGGCACATTGAAGAGGGGCGTCGCGCAGCCGGCAGAGGCCGGTCCGGACCAGACCAAGCGCACTGTGACTGGGTTTGGAGTACCATACTTCAATCCTGTTTTGGGGGCCTGTTACTTTAAGGGAACCATTGTGAACTAAAAATTCTATACACTTTTCTCCCTGGCTACAGCAAAGCCCAGGTGAGTGTTCACTGCCTGGCAGGCTCCAGCTTTGAGCTGGAGGTCGACTCTGCTGAAACGGGGTGGGAAGTAACGGAACGCATCGCAGCCAGAGTTGGCCACCCGGCAGGTGTACTTGTGCTGACATCGGGTGGTCGTGTCATCGATCAGCGCCATCTGCTGCTGCATCAAGTTCAGCACGACGAGATCTGGCACGTGGTGCGGAAGCTTGGCGCGGGTCGTGTCGCGATGCATTGGGAGCGCCTACTCGAAGAGAAAACTGTGTCTGATGTAGCCGCCCTGAACGAGACGATGTCACTCACGTGGTACTCCAACCAAGACCTGCAGGGCATCCAACTACCCAGCAGCCTGCAGAGTTTGACTTTTGGATATGAGTTCAACCAGAGCCTGGAGGGCATCCAGCTACCCAGCAGCCTGCAGAGTTTGAGTTTTGGATATGAGTTCAACCAGAGCCTGGAGGGCATCCAACTACCCAGCAACCTGCGGAGTTTGACGTTTGATGACAATTTCAACCAGAGCCTGGAGGACATCCAACTACCCAGCAGCCTGCAGAGTTTAACGTTTGGTGACAGTTTTGATCAGAGCCTGGAGGGCATCCATCTACCCAGCAGCCTGCAGAGTTTGACGTTTGGTGCTTGTTTCGACAAGAGCCTGCAGGACCTGGAGGGCATCCAACAACGTTGCAACCTGCAGAGTTTGAATTTTGGAGGTGAGTTCAACCAGAGCCTGGAGGGCATCCAACTACCCAGCAGCCTGCAGAGTCTGACGTTTGGTGACAATTTCAACCGGAGCTTGGAGGGCGTCCAACTCCCCAGCAGCCTGCAGAGTCTGACGTTTGGTGACAATTTCAACCAGAGCTTGGAGGGCGTCCAACTCCCCAGCAGCCTGCAGAGTCTGACGTTTGGTGACAATTTCAACCGGAGCTTGGAGGGCGTCCAACTCCCCAGCAGCCTGCAGAGTCTGACGTTTGGTGACAATTTCAACCAGAGCTTGGAGGGCGTCCAACTCCCCAGCAGCCTGCAGAGTCTGACGTTTGGTGACAATTTCAACCAGAGCTTGGAGGGCGTCCAACTCCCCAGCAGCCTGCAGAGTTTGATGTTTGGTCTCGCTTTCAACAAGAGCTTGGAGGGCATCCAACTACCCAGCAGCCTGCAGAGTTTGACGTTTGGTTTCGATTTCGACCAGAGTCTGGAGGGCATCCAACTACCCAGCAGCCTGCAGAGTTTGACGTTCGGTCGCAAATTTAACCAAAGACTGGAGGGCATCCAGCTACCCAGCAGCCTGCAGAGTTTGAGTTTTGGAGGTGAGTTCAACCAGAGCCTGGAGGGCATCCAACTACCCAGCAACCTGCGAAGTTTGACATTCGGTCAACTTTTCAGCCAGAGCCTGGAGGGCATACCCAGCAGCCTGCAAAATTTGACGTTTGGTGACAATTTCAACCAGAGCTTAGAGGGTATCCAACTACCCAGCAGCCTGCAGAGTTTGACGTTTGGTGACAATTTCGACCAGAGCCTGGAGGGCATCCAGCTACCCAGCAGCCTGCAGAGTCTGACGTTTGGTGACCATTTCATGCAGAGCTTGGAGGGCGTCCAACTCCCCAGCAGCCTGCAGAGTCTGACGTTTGGTGACAATTTCAACCAGAGCTTGGAGGGCGTCCAACTCCCCAGCAGCCTGCAGAGTTTGACGTTTGGTTTCGCTTTCAACAAGAGCTTGGAGGGTATCCAACTCCCCAGCAGCCTGCAGAGTTTGACGTTTGGTTTCGCTTTCAAGAGCTTGGAGGGTATCCAGCTGCCCAGCAGCCTGCAGAGTTTGAGTTTTGGATGTGGGTTGGGCCTGGAGGGCATCCAATTACCTAGCAGTCTGCGAAGTTTCACTTCAGCGAATTTTTCGGTAGCCACGTGGTGAGCAATGATGGGCTGGTTTGGCGTCCTTTTAGTGGGCAACCGTTCGCAGCTTATTCTGGGCTGGGCAGGGTTTGGTTTTCTGAAGAACGTGCTACAGCAGTCGTCGTCAGGGCAACTGATATCGATGTCGTCGCTCGTTCCTGACTTCGTTGGATCCCAAACTCAGCCTGACGGTTCCAGATGAGTTTGAACATTCAGGAAACCCAAGTCCTGATGCCGCCCCAAACCCGCTGATTGCTGTTTGTTCCTCGCCGATGTTTATGGTGCGTGCTTCCACCTACTTGTAGAGTAGGTAACCTTAAACCTTTTTGGGATACTATAACCCTTATATAAGCCCAAGGTTAACCTTTAGTTCCCCAGGATATTGGACGAGTTGGTTGTGGTCGCTGGGCCCGCTAAGCAGAGAAGGGGCCGAATCTCAAAGCCCAGGCTCTAAGCCTTCTCTTAGGGGTACTTAGAAATAAGTTCTAATTTTTGGTTACTATAATCTCTAAGAAACAGCTAAAATTGTAATTTTTGCTAGGGTTCTAAGTGCAGTATAGTTCTGAATCCCAGCTACATCCCACACCCTGGATCCTTAGCCCCTGACCAACTGATTTACCCCTATCCCTAAGCTTCAACCTGAATGCCTTAATACAGCAAAGTTATTCCTGAGGAATTACCAGTATACATATACATAAATGCGAACGGACTGCGATGCCTTGTCAAGTTCTAAGGTGTCACTATAAGAGCTGTGAGCAAGACCGTGTAAAGTGCAAGAGAAGGGGGCACGCTACGCGTCCCTCGACTCTAAGGGGGCATGCTACGCATCCCTCATCTTTACCTTTCTATGTGACCGCCAACGCAACGTTTGGCTCAAGTCAATGCCCATAGCTAAGTGCTATATGTGTCTTCTATCCTGAGCAATCAGAGCTATCCCGTTGCACAGACGAACCGCCGCCGGCAGTGAGTGCAAAAGGAACGGCCGCCGGTTCTGCCTGCATAGGATTGCACGTGTGGAAGTAAGAGGGAGAGACAGGGTCCAGTCTGTGGAGAGTGCAAGCCAGCCACACCTACATTCATTACAGCTCTGGTGGGGAGAGCAGCAACCAAGTCGAGATCAATCCCCCACGCAGGTTATCAGCCGTACGCGGCTCTGCCTTTCTACAGCAACGACTACTTGATCTACTACGACCACAATGAACTCAGGATCAAGCCAAGATACGACAATGACTTTCGGTGCCGATGTGGCAGCGCCAGCCGTTGGTGAGTCAACAGCTGATGACACAGTGGTGCAATCCGTTGATAGCTCCACGGAAGATGACAAAGGTCAATCTTCTGCGCTTGCCATTGCAAAGGCAGTTCCCAAGGGGAAAGCAAAGAGTCTACCAAGAGCATCTACGCCTTCGCGTCCGACATCCACAGGTTCGAGGACGGGCAAGGCTTCAGAACGACGGGCCGAAGCGTCTGGTTTTCAGGCACTTCGGACTACGTCCAGGGCCAAGGACAAAGGAGTGAAGACCTTGGAAAAGAAGTCAAGACCATCATCTTCGAGAAGCTCTTCAGCACGATCGAGGACCTCAGCCACTCGTGGGCGTGACAAGTCCATGACGTGGAATCGGATGGTTACCAATCAACCACGCGATGCTGACGATCTGGATATGACTCTGGATACGATTCCTGCACGTGGTGATGCGTCGTCCGTGGCCACGCCTGCCATAGCTGATGGTCCGAATGCCTATCAGGAACTGACGATTTCGCAACAGCTCGAAGCATCTAACCTTGCGCAGCAGATGTACTATCGCAGTCAGATGCAAGAATACGAAGGAGTTGTTCAGACCCTGATGGACAAGATCAAGGAGATGCAACAAGAAGATGAAGGATCTGGAATTCGCATTGAAGAATTGGAACGACAACGTGACCATGCATGCTTAGCCATGAGGCACATCAACAATGTCAATCAGGAGATGAAGCGAGACTATGAAACAGCTTTGTTTCGCATGGATGAACAGAACTCTGCTCAACAACGTCAGGCACACGCCGTTGCCGAGGAATTGGCTCAGCAGCTACATGTGTTTCGCACAGAAGCAGCCACCAACTTCGTGCAGTTGGAGGCAAGAGCGCAAGGCGATGGTGAGCTTATGGCCCGTGAGTATGAGCGTCTGACTCATGAACTTCATGAACATGCCAGAGAGAACTTGGTCCTCCGGTCAAACACAGCAAGTTCGGAACAAGCCTTACAAGCAATGCAGGAACGATTCCACTTGGTCAAGAACCAGGAGTTGCGGGCCGTGAACGAGATTCAAGGGCTAGCTGGAAACAGCGCAGCCATTGATCAAGAACGATTTCGGCTTCGCGAACGTCTTGGTGAAGAGGAAGAGTACCGCAAAATGGCTGTGAAGAGGATGCAAGAAGCAGAGGATCGACTTCATCAAAATGAAAATCATGCAAGGCGATCATTGCCTACCTTGCACGACGAGCTGAGTGAACTCAGGAAAACGCTCAAAGCACAAGAAGATCTTCAAGCGAGGACACGCAGCGAATTGGAGGCAGCGCGGAACTCCAATTACGGAGGAGCGACACGGCCTTCGAGTATGCCCATGTCTTCGAGGACTACTGAGTCTGGCTGGGAGCACGTAGGAAAGGAAGTAGTGCCTGCATTTTCCGTAGGAGGTGAGGTACGATCCCCTGAAATACGGTCCCCAAGTCAAGTTAGTCCAGTCGCCAAAGAGAAGTTCGCATTCTCGGAATCGGACAAGGACAAGAACCTTGTGATGGATGGAATTCCATTCACCGGTGGAAACTTCTTCACTGGCCGCAGTTCAATGCCAATCGTGGCGGATGCAATGCCCGAGCACTACGTGCCAGGTATTAGCAGCCCAGCACTTGCGCGTTCCACGCCTAGTGCAGCCACTTTGTTCGGCATACCAAGCGGATTTCATGGGAAAAGTGATGCGGCAGCCGTGCGTGATCGACAGCTACGCGAACTCTTGGAGGATCGCGGGATGTTGGGATCGAAGTCCACAGCATCTGCCAGCTCCTCAAGACCTGTTGGTGTCGACGGTATCACCGCATCTACGAAGGGCAACGACCTCATCGGTCCCCCTATTGCCTATGACGATTCCATTCATGAAGCAAGGAGACGTCAGATCGAGAAAGAGGTCGCGGAACGGTACGAGGAGAAGATTGCCGATCTGCGAAGCGAAGTACTCAAGGCCCAGAAAGCCGAACAACGTCTCAGAGCTGATCGTGATGAGTGGAAGTTATTCGCTGAAACGATTCAGGAGGATAATGGAGACGATGACGGTGACGAGGCTGGCGACGAGAACGAAGATGGAGAGCACGATGAAGGAACCGGCACGGGGTATGACCCTCCTGACCCGCCTGACGATGATGATGATAAGAAGAAAAGCGGTGGAGGCAAACCTGAATCGGATCCTGGCTCGCATGCGCGTGATCCTGATGGAGACGCGGATCCTGAAGTCACAGAGGTGAGAATTTCCAGGAGGGAAGCCGACAAAGTGACCGTTCCTCCATGGCCTACTCTCACTCATCTCAACAACTGGCGATCCGTGTGCACGGCCAATGTCTTAGGAGCATCAGCCGACCCACATCATGAGGACTGGATGTTATGGCTGGCACCAGCGTTCAACCCATTCCCTGATGTCGAAGCATTGAATGATTCAGGACACAAGAAGTTCAAGAGCATAGACGTCAAATTGGGGATCGCCATGGTCGCAATGCTACGTGCCGGTGGTGACAAATCAGCTGACCTGTACCTTGAGGTGAACCGGAAGGCTAACGATTACATCAGCAGGCCCGACGGGAAGATCATCAAAGGACGACAAATCATTGTGATGATGTATGAAAGTTTTCGAACGCACGATCGTCTCGACATGATCATCACTCTTGAGTATTTGGTGAAGCTCCAGTACCAAGGCGACAACAAGCTTCATACGTTCAAGCAAACGTGGTTGGAAGTTCTGGGACGGATGAGACCAGAGGACATTCCATCCAAAACAGCTCTCCGTGATTGCTTGTACAGCAAGATCAAGGACTCGCCCGCAATGAAGATGGAGTTGGGCATGCATTACGAACACTTGCCCTACAATCATGAAGACCGATCGTACGACAACCTGATGAAGATCATTGACCGTACTATCATGCGGAGACGAGAACAGTCAAATCTCACTCAGACCCAAATTGGCTTGCGCCAGATGCTTGAGGGCAAGGATTTGCTTGCTGCACCGGCCAAGGTACCCGAGAAACCAACGCCTAACGCAGCTCCATCCGCAAAGGTCAAGGCTTCGCCGACCAAGCCGGATAAAGCAACACCTGTACTACCTCAAAGCAAAGCGAAGAGTCATGCGAAGACCAAGCCAAAGCCCAAGAAGAAGACGAGGAGTGAGTCAGCGGACAACAGAGGTGACAAAAGCAAGAAGCAAATCCGCTGCAAGTTCCATTTCACAGATGCAGGGTGTCGAAATGGTGATAAGTGTCCATTCAGTCACTCGAAGAAGACTCCAGAGCGACCCTTCACGCCGAGGACGAGAACTCCAAGTCCATCTGGAGGAGGAGGAAACAGGATATGCTACTCGTTCAAGAACACAGGCTCGTGCTCAAGAGAGAATTGTCCTTTCAAGCATGAGGCAGCAGCTACCCCAGCTCCGGAACCAAAGGCAAAAGCTAAAGCTAAATCCGAAGCGAAGGCAGCTCCAGCGAAGCCGAATGCCAAGGCCAAGGCACTCCTGCGGCACCCGCCATCAGATTGTGTCGAAGGTGGAATCCATCAGCTCCGGCTATATGGAAGCGATCTTCAAGACAAGATGAGGAGGAGTCAGATTGTCCATCCGTTGACAGCGACGCTGATTCGGATTGTTCAACAGATGACGAATCCTCGGGAACGACTACGTCGACCCGAAAAGAGATAAAGCGTAATGTGACGTTCGCCGATGACGTGAAGTTCATTTCTTCGTGTCCTAGAAGATCGAAGAAAGACAAAGAGCGGAAGGTGAAGTACGTCGACATGGAAGCGTTTATCAATGATGAGGACCGCGCCGTGAGCTTGGAATTCGCCAAGCACAAAGCGAGATTGAGGGCACAGATCATGAGAGACATGGTTGACGACGATGATGATCAATGCGGAGATCGAGTTTCATTCGTACGAATCCCAGGAACGTCTCGAGTGGAAGAAGTTTCTTTCTACGACGGTGAGGATTCCATCGTTGAGCGTGAACTCGATGCTGCACACAGCAAACGGATCATCAATCAAGGCGTATTCAAATGCATGGTTCAACCAGTCATCCTCAAGAAGAAGATCAAGTTTCTCATGGACACTGGGTGTGGTCACGACCTCATATCTCAGAAGAAGATCGAGAAGCACAGTCTCGAAACACTCGTGACTCCAGAGCCCATATCATTTCAGACAGCCAATGGAATCACCGATACCGATCTCGTGTCGAATTTCCAGACTGAGTCGTTCGAGGAACCGATCAACGCTTATGTGTTGGATGACACACCGTCGGTGCTTTCCATAGGCAAGAGATGTATGAACTTCAACTACGGGTTTGTGTGGCCACCCGGAAGGGAACCATTCATGATCAACCCGCAGGGCAAGAGAATATCTCTGTTCGTGAACGGTGACATCCCGTACGTTCGTGCCGGGAGTTCTAAATCATTGGTTCATGATGATCCGGAGGCCAAAGCGATCACCGAAATCTTCAAGGGTGCGTTAACAGCGGGCAATGTTGACGTCAGCGTCGCGGCTGCCGCCGAAGCTGCACCAAGCGAGATTGAAGCAGAAGAAGAAGGTGACGATCATGAACGACCTCCTGATCCTGAACCCCAAGAACCTCCTATAGAAGAAGTACCAGAGTCCGAGGCCGGACGACCTCCGGACGACGACGAAGGAAAAGGAGTGGGTGAAATTCCATTGGACGGTGATGATGAGGTGATCATTGATGTGGAAGGCGACGGTGCGCCGAGCCGCAAGGCCAGAGTCGGAACACTGAAAGCCGAAGCTAAGACGTTGGCACATCTGTGTACTCATCGCTACCGCAATCCATATTGCGAATCGTGCATACGCGCGAAGATGAAGCACTTGCGAACACAACGAGGTGCGTTTCAACGTGTGATCAAACACTGGGGAGATCTTGTGACGTTCGACTTCCTTGACATGCGCAAGGCCGCCGAAGCAGGCATCGGACTCGATGATGGAGCACGTGAAGTTCTAGTCATCAGAGACATCGCCACCAAAATGATCGCAGCGATTCCCACGGCTTCAAGGAGCACTGACGAGGTCGTCATGGCCATCAGACGCCTAATGGGAAGACGCAAGATTCATATGGCGTATAGTGATGAAGCACCAGAGTTCGATTCAGCTATGGCGCAGTTGAAGATCGTGATAGATCATTCCCTTCCAGGGAAACCCAGTAACAATTCACTCGCTGAACGATCAAATCAAGAAGTGATCAACACAGTCGCAGCATCCATGCTACACGCCGGATTGCCCGCTCAATACTGGTCCTTTGCGCTTAATTGCGTGATGCAGAACCTCAACGTTGAAGACGTGGAGGGCGATGGTGATTCAGCATGGAAGCGAATGACTGGAAAGGACTTCGAGGGAAAAGCCATACCCTTTGGGGCCAAAGTCTTCTTCAAGCCGACGGACACAAGGCCGAAGACATATGGCAACAAATTCGATCCAAAGGGAATCCCAGGCATTTTTGCCGGATACATCATCACTGCTGGTCAAGGATGGTCCAAGAAGTATCGCGTTTGGGATATGAAGGAATTTGCCAATGCGAACTTGTCGATGGACGCATCTGTTCCCAGGAAGTTGATGAGACCGTACGAGACAGAAGTTATCTACTTCCCAGAGGAGATAACGTTTCCCCTGAAAGCCGAGTACGAAAGGATGAATTCAACCATTGAGGGACTCAGGGACAACGTTGACCTCGCTGGCAAGGAGATAAAAGACGTCGATGACGGTGATGACGGTCCGCCCGGAGGAAATGGTGGCGACGGGGATGATGATGATCAAAATGGACTTCTTCCTCCACCGGATCCCGGAGAAGATCCTGACTTACAGGACATAGACCCATCTGACATAGAGACGGAGCCGTCCGGCGAAGTCTTCAAGTCAGCAGAACATGAAGCTATTGATGCCATAGGAGACAAAAGACTCGAAGAACTAGACGAAGAGCTGGGTCTACGTGCAGCACCGCCTCCTTCTGAACCAAAGGTCACTGGGAAAGATCGACGATCGCCCCGCGAAGTCGGTCCAACCGGTAGACTCATCCCCGAAGGAGACATCGAAGAACCTGGAGAGATTATCAAGATCTTGAAAGAAAAGAAGTTGGCTCCCGAGGAGATTGAACATTGGAGTACGGGGAAGAAAGGGGACGGCATTGTATATCTCACCGATGACGGTGAAGCCTGCAAGATCGACAAAAGGGGAGTTCCGTATAAGATCCGAAGTGACGGTCGACGAACTCTTCCTACACGGCGACCTATCCATTCTTATTCTCCGGAAGCATGGAAGAAGATGAGCGAAACGGAGAAGAAGGCAGCATACAAGAAAGAAAAGCGAGACAAAGCTCGAGTTGCCAAGAAAGACCGGAAGAAGGCTGTGATAGGAAAGAAGATAGTTACCAAGATTTTGGACAACATGATCTTTCCCAAGATTGTCCCATGTGAAGAAATTGATCTGCAACTCAACGTGTCCATTGATGACGACGATGGTTGGTCATGGGCACAGTCCTATGTGGATCAATATACACAGGAACAATTCTTGGCAGATGTTGTGCCGGCCGTTCCGGCGCATATGGTCATGGATGATAACTGGATTCCTTCTATGCCGTGTACGACTTCTCACAGAAACGTACATCGGGAAAAGAATCATGCAGGAGGATCGTGCTTCAATGCCATGGTCACTCGACCCGTCACACGCAAGGAGATGATCAACAATCCCAAGGCCATGGAAGCTTTCATGAAAGAATGGAAGGGATTGTGGGACCAAGAGGTGTTTGACTTCTCAACTACGCGTGAATATGACGACGTCGTCGCTGAGGCAAAGAAGAAAGGTGAGAAAGTACACATGGCGCGAGTACATGGACTGATATACGAGAAGAACTATCAGCTCAAAGAGGACGATCCTGCCAGGAAGTTCAAAGGGCGAGGTGTACTACTCGGTGATCAGGTCAAAGACCAGAACATGGAAGCCGCATTGTTTCAGGATTTGGGAAATTCCCCGGCTACGTTTGACGCCTCACGGTGGGCAGATTATTACGGATGCCTTCCTGGCAACGATGTCCAGATGGCGGATGCTATCCAAGCATACATTCAGGCGAGACTATCGGGAACTCCATGTTGGGTTGAACTGCCTGATGAAGCCTGGCATCCATCTGCGAAACGGCATAAATTCCGTAGACCTGTGTGCCGCCTGATCAAAGCTCTATATGGACATCCTGACGCAGGAACCATGTGGGAACAACATTGCCATACCGCGGTACAGAAAGTAGGGTTCAAGCCACTTGGCGATGAATGGCCATCATTGTATTTCCACCCGCAAATGAAGCTCTTGCTTGTCATCTACGTGGATGATCTCAAGATGGCAGGACCCAAAGAGAATCTACCCAAGGGTTGGGACATGCTGCGCCAAGAACTTCGATTGGAAGAGGAAACGCCACTGGGCTTGTATCTGGGTTGTCGCATCTCCAAGGGCGAGGCAACGTTGCATGACAAAACGAAGGTGCAGACCGTTACCTACGACATGGAGACGTACCTGGACATGACAGTCAAGAAGTACTGCGACGTGACTGGGTTCGATCCGACAAAATTCAAGACGGTACCATCGCCGAGTCCGGCTGAGGAGACTAAGAATCACCCAGCTCGCGCTCCGGCACAGTCAGGTAAAAGCCATCGATGCACGTGGTGTGGACACACCATGCCTGTTGATAAGGATGGTCGGCTCGTTCCGCCTCCACCTATTCCCAAGGCGCCCGAGGAAGAGGAAATCAACGAGGCTAATCGCGGTGCACTTGCTCCGCAGGCAGCCAGCATTCTCATGAAATTGCTTTATGCCGCGCGCATTTGCCGCTTTGATCTTCTGCGCAGTATCAACAATCTCGCACGCAAGATCACGAAATGGACCAAGAAGGAGGATGCTCTTCTTCATCATCTCATGGCCTATGTGCACCAGTCCAAACATCACATGATGATTGGATGGGTCGGGAACTCCTTGGAGGACTCGTCCATCGGGCTGTTTGCAGATGCGGACTATGCAGGTTGTGGAGAAAGTTTGAAATCTACCTCCGGTGCTCACTTGCACATTCAAGGTTCTCATACAGATTTCCCTTGGCGGGACTTAGCAAAAGGCAGGGATGCTTGAGTCATTCCACACCTGAGGCCGAGATTGTCGCGGCCGACTTTGCCATGTCACGTCTTGGATTGCCTGCTATCACGTTGTGGCAGCAGCTTGGGGGGCAAGACCCCAACTTCGTCTTCTACGACGACAACCAGACCATGATCGGGGTGATTCGCACGGGCAAGAATCCGACTATGCGTCATTTGGAGCGTACCCATGGCATCTGTATTGGATGGATGCATTCTATATTTCAGGAAGGTTACGTTTCTCTTGCCTATGAGGTCACTGCCAAGATGTCAGCGGACATACACACCAAGTCGTTCAAGGATTCCGTGTCCTGGACACATGCGTGTCAGCTCATCAACATCTTTCCGCCGGATCTCATCGGCTACCAAGAGATTATGGATCTGATGCGCCCTACTCATACCCAAAGCACGGATGAGAAGGGTCAGCAGCACTACTCGTTCAAGAGCGAGGTGCCTTGTTTTCCTTACACGCAGACGCCGATCCTCCCTCAGGTGTTGTATCGCGCTGGATTGTCTTGCAAGAACATGACAGTGTGGACCCCATCCTGGTTGTCAAGTTCCCGCGCATGTTGCGGGGGCCGCCTTCCGCGTTGCCGCCTGGTCGTTACCTTCGGTCGACTTGGATTCTTCGTGAAGGGCAGTGGCACCAGCTGGAGGACCGTGCTGCTATCCTTGACACACCGGGCAAGTTCGACCGCTATGTGGAGCGTGCTGTGTTTCAGTACCATCCGGTACGGGGGCATTTGCGCCCCGCCGCCATTGCGGACGTCCTTGCGCCGCCGTTTTTGCCTCCTCCTGAGCCGCCTCTAGGCCAGTCTTATGTGCGCGCCCTGCCCGCCAAATGGCGAGCGGTGGTTGTCACACTGGCGCGTGCCATCCATGGGGGGTACCAGGGCTTTACATTGCACCAGGGCTTTTGTGGGGGGTACCAGGGCTTTACATTGCACCAGGGCTTTTGTTTCAACGGCCAGTCCAAAAGTCAAGCCTCTCAATTTGGTTATGACCAATGGTCGTCGGTGTACGAGGATGTATGGCATGATGCGGCGGAACAGAAAAGGGAATATCAAGGATATGATGGAGCAATTGTGCCTCACGTGGTCAATTTCGCCGAAAACAAACCCAAGGAGGGCCTGGTGATCCAATTCCTCGACCACGATGGAAGGTTGGTCCATACTTACAAGAATCCTTACAGCCGGTGGAAGTACCGTATCACTATCAAAGATGCTCCAAAGGCAGTGACGGTGTGGACATTGATAGGAGTCGATGAGGAGAACTGGTGGAATGAGTATGCTCCAGGCAAGGATTGCATCGCCCAGCATGCTCCCGATTCTCACTACGACCCTGGGCTGCAAGTAAATGTTCTGAGTATGGGGCGAGAAGTTGACGACGCCATGTGCGCCTACCTCTTTGATGTGGTGGAAGCAAGGAAAGACAACCCTAACTCCGTGATCTTCATTGGTGCAGGGGTGTTGGGCAAGAATTCGTGGCTGAGTCGGAAAATCGCTGACAACCCTGAAAGGGCCAAATTGCGGACAGACTACCCATGGGGGGAGGTCGTCCAAAGAATTGCGCGCAGAGCGGCATCATGGGGGTTCCAAATCATCATCGAAGTACCTCCTCGAGTACCAGTCCAGGAAACCAAGCAGTATAAGGGGCTTCAGGAAGATGCCATGTGGAAGAGCATCAAGATCCAAGGATGCACTCACGGGCAGCGTTGTACCTTTCGGGATCCTGTATCTCCCGGAACCGCCGTTGAGCTCGGCTACTGCAAGGATGAATGGGAGTACATTGCCGCAAACGTCGCGTTGCATCCTAAGTCGTCTGATGTGTGCTCGTCCAAACATTTGCACATGACTGATTCGGACGCTAAGGATCGATCTGATAAATGCGAGTTGACTAGCCAAATCTCCAGAAGATTGCTTAAAGCCTTGAAATTTCAGGCAACTGGCGATGGGAGATTGGTAGCCATGCCGTCGAAGGCTGGTGGACGAAAGCCAGACCGCATGATTGTTGACCTCTGTGGCTTGGGTAATGGCTACGCCGTGCCTAAGTCCACTAAGGGTTGCTCTCGCATAACTTGCAAGGAGCTGATCAGCTCCAAAGCCGATGAGGACAACCTTATCGGTACGATGAAGGATGCGTGCCGGAACGACCTGCGCACACCTGTGCTATTCGTGGCATCGCTTTTGCGATCAGGTGCTGGTCCTGGAAGTAGTGAAGGGGCTTGCGTGGGGGGTGAGAAACGTTCCGGTGGGAAGTACAAGGTTTTCAGAAGTGTCTTGAAATCTCTCAAACGCCTGCTGAAGAAGTGTGCGGAATTTTCCGACGTCTATTTTTCGCTTGACATGCCTTCTTCATGTTCATGTTGGTCTTGGCCAGAGTTGCATGCTCTTGTTTCAAGTGGCAAGGTGACGAAGGTTAAGGTTGATGATCATGTTGGTGCTGGTGGCGATGGTGGTGGACGCAGGATCATGTTCTCTAACATGCCTGAAGCAGATCGTTTGATGGTGAGACCGGATGATTGCTTGGACCATGATTCGAAGAGCAGTTTGTCGCAGCGCATTGATGTCTCATGGCGGTCAATTGCGAGGAATGTTCGCAGCCTTGTTCGAGCTCATGTCAGTGTCAGTCATGTTGCACATGAATCTGAGGACATTGCATGGCAGCAACATCAGTGTGTAGACGCTGATGAAGGGGCTATTAGACAGCCCCAACTAAGGAACAACTAAGGTCTGACCAGACGGATCGGGGAAGGGTGCCTCTTACGGAGAACCCGGAACCGTGAAGTCGAGTAGGGTGTAGGGACTTCCCTCCTACGGAGGAAGGACCGAAACCCGAGCCATGGCTGAAAGCTACAATGCCTACGAGCTGGCCTTCGAAGGAGTGGACCACGAAGAAGTTTTCCCGTCTGGTGGGATGATGCGAACGTTTCTGAAGTTCCACAAGTTCCTGGAGATGTATTCTGGGGATTCGTCGCAGAGCGTTTCGCTCCCGCCGAAGATTACGAAAGACAAAGTGGTCGACAATGATCTCATTCGCACATGGGCAGCGTTCAAAGCACCTCCGTTGGTCTTGCTGTTCACGTGTGCAAATCTGTCGCCAGGAGGGGATCTTTCCATTCGAGTCCGAGAAATCCTCAAAGCTTGCTTATTTGCTGCCCCTGAGGAGTACATGGACAAACCCTATGGGGAGATACTCGCCATGGTCATCAAGTTTGGTGGAGGTCTCAAACACATTGTTGCTGACTACGAGGGGAAGTTCAATGCCATCACCAGGTTTATGGTGGATGAGGAAGTGATCCGCGATGATGCAAAATTGGCTGTGGTTGAACTGGAACAAGAACGAAAACAAGTTCGGTTCGACTTGAACACTGCAACAAGGAACATCGTCAGTGCGGACGGGTACTACAACCTCGCCGTTCTCATCAACTCCGTGGAGACGCCCTACCAGACTGTGACAGACACGAGAATTCAACAATGGTATACGGTGAATCAGGACTACTACCACAAGTTGCCTATGTCAGGTAGAGCACCTGACCAATCAGACCTGTTGGCGGAGCCTACGTTATGTAGGGTGTGCAAGCTGATGTACATGTTCGCAAAACACACTGGGTATGGACTACGGACCTACAACCAGGAATGTGCAGCGAGCAACGATGGCGCTACGCCACTCAACGTTCAC
Organism: Symbiodinium sp. CCMP2592; assembly: GCA_905221615.1. Lineage (NCBI taxonomy): Eukaryota > Dinophyceae > Suessiales > Symbiodiniaceae > Symbiodinium > Symbiodinium sp. CCMP2592. The sequence continues at coordinate 2,022,904 of CAJNDT010001779.1, read as the reverse complement.
CAGCTGGCTTTGATGATGCGCACAATGCCTCAAGGCATGGGACATCCGCTCGCCTTTGCGATGAACTCGCTCCAGGCGTTCAGTGTCTGTCTCCACGTGCTTCATTCCTACGTATCATGGGTTGATCCAGAAACTGGACACCCGCATTACAGATGGTCCAACGATGTGCTCCCTGATTCCGACTACACCACGTATTCTTTCCTCAAGCACCATGTGGATGCTGTATGTGCAGATCAGGACAGGAACGGCTTCCAATTGCCGGATGCGTTCCGTAGCTACACCTGGAATCAGTGCGGAGTTGAATCTGGGTATGTGGTCGACTGCTCTACCAAACGCGCCACGTTGAGCATATGGGAAGCAGAATTCCAACAGATGGGGGCACCAAGTCCGCTTATGCAAGATGATGGCCTATTTCCGCCCAATCTTCAACGGCATCCTAGCTGGGTATACTCAACGGGGAGAGTTGCGATGCCTACGGCAAGCAACCTCGAACCGGAAGGAATCGTGCACCCTGAGCATGGAAGAACGCCGGGACAATCGCAAGGATCCGCTGCTGAGCCTCGAGCCACCCCTAGCCACGGACCAAAGAGGGCAAGGACGGACGAGGCAACGGCATCGGCGTCATCGTCTTCCGCGGCACCTCCTCCACAACCATCGACTTCGCAACCGGAAGAGGAACCATCGCAACCGACATGGGAGGAAGCTCCAATCCCCGCTGGCGCTCAGGAAAGTTGGTACCATTATGTCAACATCGATGAAAAGGGCTGTCGCTCGAGCTTGCTGGCGACGACCCGTGATCAAGACGAGTACCCACCTACCATTGATGAGACGCCAAAGTTCGTGGCCAACCACGACGTGGGGACCACACCGATTCAGCATTACGTCAGAAGACTGGTGACCTACTTGGCAAGGATTCGTTCCGTCTCTCAAAGTGACGACAAGGGTCTCAACCTGAAGGTCTACGTGAAGCTGAGTACGAAGATGTGGTTACGGATGTATTCACGGCTGTACCATGCATTGGCATTGGTGTCATGCGTGCATCTTCCTTCTCCTCCAATGCTTACCTCGGCAGTGATGATCGAGGCAGACAACGATCTTGTCGACAACGATGAAATTCCGGCAGAAGCAAGGATCAACACCATGAACACGCTGAACGGATTTCGCAATAGTTTGGGTATGGGTGGCAAGCCTGATGCCGCGACTATGCGCTCTCAATGCACAATCCTCGTCCAAGACTTTGACATGGTCGCAAGGACCAGAGGATCAACGCATACAGTGAGAGAAAATCTCGTCATGCATGGATGGAGTGAGATCTACATTGTGAGCCCGTCGATCACCGCAGGTGCCAACTACAACTTCCAAGTCACAAAGGGATCGTTGGAATCTGTGAATGCGACATTGGATGGCTTGACTGAAGAGCAGCTTGCAACCGTCACGTTGCATTACCATCTGTCTCTCCAGGCGATCCTCATCGAGAACATATCATTTCCGATGAGTGAGGTCGGAGACGGAGCAGCAATTCGTGCTGACTTGCAGCGACAGCTCAAGGTCACGTACGTTGACCCTATCATTGCGGCAGGGAAGCGTACCACGCGCCCTCCAATTGTCAACATCAATCATGACTTACGGTTCGTAGGAGCAGCCAGCAATTACCTTCGACAGAAAGCTTCTCTGTTCAACGGCTTCCACGCGCTGGGAATGTATATTGAACTGGAGTTGCGAGCCCGAGCATGCGTGGTGATTCATGGATCTTCGTTTTGGTCAAGAATGTACAGCCAGACGAAACATGCGTCATCAGGCGTGCATACACTGTCAGCCGAAAAGGTGCCAGCACCGGACAATCGGGTCAGGTTCAAATTGGGCTTCGCTATCTACGAGAAGCAGCTGTTCTGCGAGAAGATGGTATCCACGTGCTTTGTTGAGGCATCGAAAGTTCGCTCATGGGACGAAACTGTCCGAACCGACTCAGTCGCTCACCCGTCGCTTGTCGAGATTTGGGAGGACAAGAGTGAAGTCAAGACGTCCACCAAGATTTCGCAGACATGGTTTACGGGGGAACAGCAGCAACAGATCAGGTCGGGTGCCCAGGGTGACACGGTCGCTGAATCGTCCACAGTCACCTGGCAGGATTTTGACATCGCCATGACCGTTCCCGAAGCCTACTACGACAACAGGCACTACTGGTTCAGGATCGACACCTATGCGACCCTGAACACTGGTTATGTCAAAGGGAGAACGTTCTATTGCTCTGGATGTGAAGCAATGAAGTTGGCTGAGTGCTACGCACAAGCCTTCTTCAAGCCGACCGGAAACGGGTATCCTGGACACTGCATTGGGTGCGCGCATACTTCAGCCTTGAAGATGCAGCATCAAATCGGGACTTCACGTCCCAGAAGTACACCTTGGCTTGCGCAAAGCACCTTTATGACCTGAGGCTTCAATTCGTGGATCCTCGCGTGGACATCAAGGAGTTCCTCAAAGTTTGTGCGGAGATGGTCTATGAAGACATCGGCAAGACGGTTTCTCACTACGGTGGTCTCCGAATCACAGCCAGTCAGGCCATCGAGTACGCGGCATGGGGAAAGGCCAAACAGTTGGCATGGGACAGAGGGTACGACTCCGAAGGCAAGACATGCTACATCTGCTACTACGATGCCGGGAACTGCGCTTATGCTGGTTTCATGAGAATGCTTTTGACTCCGGAAGAGCGCCAAGAATGCTACAGAGGGTCAGTCTTGCCCAAGGAAGAGCTCCTGGGTGACACGGTGGAGCTGGCGCTCGGGCTTCTTACAATTGCAATGAGACACCCAAGTCATTTTCCGAATTGGGGTGGCCTTGAGGGAGCAAATGCGTGCGCGAGGGGAATCGAAAGATCATTCTTCCGCTACGCGTCGGCCGAAGCTATCGAGCTGATCACGGTTGACTCCCCGCGCAAAAGGACACCGCCCAAGAAGAATGAAGCAGTCGCTGAGATCGTCAACAACATGTCCGCTGACCTCGTGATTGATTTCACAGTGATCGTCGATGGTGATATCTACCCTGTAGAGATTGCGAGAACCGACGAGACACAGGCCGCTGACAACGTCACGGACGATCCAGGGTTCTCAGTTGCTCCACCAATACCTGCACAGGATGTAGATGTGGATGCGCAACCCGAAGAAGAACAAGGTGCAGAAGGCCCTGATCCCAGGCATGCAATTCGTGAAGGATTTGTCGCGCAGCTTCAGGACTATGTGGGCGTACTCGCTCAGGGCGAAATGTCAGTCGGAAGCGACCGCATCACGTTCTGTGTCGCTTGTGGCAGTGATCTACACACTCTGTCCAATTGCACAGAAAATGCTGCGACCCGGGATCTGGTACTTCGAGGCGTCCAGATTATCAAGGAAAGCCTTCTTCGATATCCACGTCGAGTACCTCCACAAGAGGCTGAGCCAATGGACGTTGACACCACAGACCATGTGAGTGTTGCATCCTCGGACCGACGACCCAAGGCCAAAGCCCGACCGCGACGCGGAGGCGAAGCCGTACGGGGTGATGTGGTCTTGATCCGTTATGAGAACAAACACAATCTCTGCACGGATGTGGAGAACCGTCGGGGCCTACATGATGCTTGTGGCGTACCACTGCAGGAATCGGGACCAGAGAATAGCCAGCGAGTGGTGGACATCATTGAGCAGCTTTCGGACCATCGCGACCGACGCCTACCTCAACGAGGAGACCGTCCTAGCTTTGCTTACGATGACAACACTCATAGCTACACCAATGCAGGCTATGAATCCATCGGCGGCGGAAGGCCAATCCGGTGCGGGATTCTCGACCTGATCCCAACAAAGGGTGCAAGCTTCATCAACAATCGATGGGACCTCGTGAACGAAGTTGTCCTTCGCAACATCACCCGTCAGCGCAGATTGAACGCGGATTGGGCGCTATCATGCATCCAATCTGACTTGCGCCACAGAATCGCCAGGCGCCCAGGCTCGGAATGGCTTGACAACAGGTGCCAGGTGGCATTCAACAGTGTCATCAAATGTGATGAAGGAGGGTGGGTGATGATCGAAGACTTGGTGAGGCATGAGCCACTATGGACCCATGAAAGCAGACGCATCACCGAAGCGGTCTCAAGGACCGATGAGCAACAGAAGAAGAGAGTGTACAATGAAAGACTTCAGCTATTGTTCCAAGGGAACATGATTGCAGCCACGAAACGCAACAAGGCCAAGATTCGGTTGCAGTTCCTGGGTGTGAGAGTGAAGGACCCCGGCACGGAAGTTCTTGGATCAGCAGGTTCGAACAGGTTGGTATCGGTTCAGGACCAGATCACGGAGATCCAGAACAACGATCATTGCCGGCATGGCCAGAGATACCTGAACATTTGCAACGGCTGGGTGAAGCCATGGGCAGTTCGGGCTACAAGTGGCCACTCTGCGCACTCAGATCCCCAGAACAACTTGCTTCAGTTGGACAAGAACAGGTTCGCAATATCTCCATCTATGACCCTCTTGCAACGTCTTGGAGGTGCGTTCCACGCTACGGCATGCCGCAACTTGGATTCCATTGTCACGCAAGGCATCATGCCTGGTTCGGAGGACCCCGACGGGGACTTCGACCATAGGCGCCAATTCCGAGGCAACCAAGGTGGCAGACTCCACAGCTATTGGGGGGTATTTGCGCCGTTCGATCACCGGAACGCAACGACCAAGATGCGAGTACATGGACGAGACGCCAAGCACATGCCATTGGCGGTCCTTCATGTCCCATCGCAGGACCTTGCACGAGAGGATGGACGTATCACAGACAGCGGCATCGTGATCGTTGGCCGAACGATACCTTTCCATTTCGTCAAGGAGGTATGGTTTTGCGTCCCGGATCCTCGAGATACACACTCTTTCGCTCTGGTGGAAAAGATCTACGATGAACGGTTGGAGAAAGAGCTGGTGTTGGACTACAATGCATCACCGTTGCTTCCTGAGTTCGAGAGATACCGAACGCCAAGCAAGATCATGGAATTGCTTTGCGAGATGCCTCCTGGACCCCACGACACAAGCAAGGAGCAGATCATTCGAGACCTCACGACTGTCCTGGAGTCCCACAGGGAGAACACGGTTCGGCATCACTACATGGACAAAGGAATCAAGTTTGTCATCAAGAATTGGCGACCCGAAGACCTACGCAGAGACGAGGATGGACGGAGAATGAGGGTATGCCCGGCATGCTACAACATCGTTCCAGCATGTTTCTCCCGATGCACGTCTTGCTGGTCACAGTTCGTTTCGAGCGGATATTACCAAGGTTCTCCACAACGGGAGACTCCTACGGAGATCCCCAGTGACTTCATTGCTCAGACAATGGAAGCCGCAGCAGCCGCAGTGCCTGAGGCGCCCGAAGAGGAGCAGGAAGCCATGGAGGTAGAGACCGTTGCGGAACCTGAGGAAATCCCAGAACCATCTGTCATCGCGGAGGACGATCCAGAACAGGAACCTGATGAAGAAATGGACATAGAGCCAGGAGAGGACTTTGATGACGCAGTTCCAGAAGCAATCGCACAGGAACGTCGTCCCGTCTTCGTCACCGGCCAATCTTTGAACATCGATCCTGAGCTACAACTTGCACGTACCGCCATGCAGCCATCCTACTATTCTGGAAAGCGAAATGCCCATTGCATTGACGCGAACATGACCGCTCTTTCGTACATGGCATACGTGGTATGCAGATCCATCTACAAGGCTTGGTCAGGATTCGCAAAGTGGGCGACTATGCCGTTGTTCCAGATGAGGGAAAGTTTCGCACTTGGCCAACGCTATGATGTGCTTGGAAAGTGGGGATCTTTGGCGGCAGTGGATAGGGAAACGGGTGTGAGCAAGGATGTGACTGATGAGGAGATCATTCGCTTTGCCAAGGAGCCTGAGAACCTCAAGCAGTATGATCCCAACGGGACTTACACCTTAAAGCGCTTCCGGACGAACCAGATGCTTTCGTTGCTTACACGGGGAGCCAACATGATGGGAATTGGCAGGGACAACTTCAACCCTACTACTTACTTGAAGAGCGAAAGGGATGAAGATGTGAAGGCTATGCACTTTTGTTGCCTGAACGTCCTGTGCGAGGTGATTCCAATGGTGACGGGACACCAACAATTCTCAGTGCTACGACCAACGCCAACTGGACCGGTGGACTTCTTGTACATCGACCCCGTCGGTATCCTGCTGACTCATTCTGATCAGTCAGTCCAGACCATCGGCTTGCTGGTGGACCACAGTGTGCAAATGCCTGCGCATTTCATGGACAGATTGAATCGATCCAAGGCTGAGAGACAGCAAAACCCGACGACCAAGCGTACTGAAGCCCTACACCACATTTCGGCCGCTGACTATCTTCCTCCAGGTGGTACATCCATCCTGGACACGCCTGTCACTACGGAGGAACGTGAAAGCGCTTCTTCGTCCAAGGGACCTTCAAAAGGGCGTGGGAGAACCGGAGGTGAGCAACATGGAGGCTGGAACTCCAACTCCTACTACGACTACACCGCCGGCAAAGGCCGAAACAAAGGCAAGGACAAGGGAAAGCATCGGGAACAGTATCCAGAGGAAAACCTCCGGCCCTGGGACCGCGATCCTGCGACCACGCGAAGATGGAGGTGAATCAACGCTTGGTCTTCCTCGCCTATCAGTTCGTGACCTCTGAGCTTCGCCCATGGAATGCCATCGCGAATGCTTCTTTCTTCGGTGACGCCTGATTCGTTTGCCATTTCAGGGGATCGTTACTGACGTAGATGAGTGTCACAACGTTTCTAATTGGGATGCAAAGCTCTGATTTTCAATGTCAACGTTGCGGCGGAACATTTTCTGTTGTCCTATCGTGCCATCTTCCGGGTGAGCAGCGTCGGAGACGCAACTCATGGGGGGTGCGAACGGACTGCGATGCCTTGTCAAGTTCTAAGGTGTCACTATAAGAGCTGTGAGCAAGACCGTGTAAAGTGCAAGAGAAGGGGGCACGCTACGCGTCCCTCGACTCTAGGGGGCATGCTACGCATCCCTCATCTTTACCTTTCTATGTGACCGCCAACGCAACGTTTGGCTCAAGTCAATGCCCATAGCTAAGTGCTATATGTGTCTTCTATCCTGAGCAATCAGAGCTATCCCGTTGCACAGACGAACCGCCGCCGGCAGTGAGTGCAAAAGGAACGGCCGCCGGTTCTGCCTGCATAGGATTGCACGTGTGGAAGTAAGAGGGAGAGACAGGGTCCAGTCTGTGGAGAGTGCTAGCCAGCCACACCTACATTCATTACAGCTCTGGTGGGGAGAGCAGCAACCAAGTCGAGATCAATCCCCCACGCAAATAAATTCATAAATATAAAATATAAATTCGTCATATAATTAAGATTTTATTTTATAATTATATTCCCCGCATCATTAATGATAATAAGAATGAACATTGAAATAATAGAAATTCCGCCACAAGAATGATTTTGATATGAAAGATTTTCGAAATCTTTCAATAATACGAAAAGTTCTTGAAATTAAGGAAATGATATATAAACTAAATAAATATATATATAGTGAATCTGCATATATATTTAGAAAGAATTATCAATTAAAAAACTATCATGAAGAAAATTTGAATAAAAATCTTGCTAATGATATCGAAGCTAATCAATAATTTCAATCATAATATCGAAAATTCAGGATTCGAGATACCGGTCGAGTATATCTATTATAAACGAAATAGTAGCATCATACGTTAGTTTGACGATCTGCCTCGCATTCCGAATATAAGAAATGATATAGAAATAGATATCATTATATCAAGAATTGAGATAATAAGTTAATAAGCATCAATAATATCATTCATAATATCTCCATCATTTTAATGATGATAGAATCATCGAATCTATTCAATATTTTAAAATTTTTCTAATATAGATAAAATGAATAATATATGATTATATTCTTTATATATAGGATTATTAGGATTGACCTATTGCTTTCAACAACCTGAATTTGATAATGAAAAAGAAAGAATAGAGAGATATTTATAAAAATTATATAGAATAGATCAAGCTATATCGTCCATCTAACGTATCCAAGGAATACAAGAAAATATTCATATAAATAAATCAATAGAAAGAATCTCGATATGATATCGTGGAATCTCGGCATTTGAAATAGAAATTTGAGGAATTAATTCATTATTTTAGAATTGTGCAGGGCTATAGGTTCATTCGGAATATATAAATTAGGGATGAGAGATTAAATATAGATAAAGATAGATATTCTATATATTCGGAATATTAATAAATTCTAATGAAAAAATTATACTAACAAAGAACTAGACGGAATTTCCCATGAAATTATTTCAATAATTCGTAGAAATCGTGGTCAACGAATCATCTTATCAAATGTGACGAATTTGAATAAATTTCGAAATATTTTTAAGCGGAATAAGTTCTTAAGGATATCTATCGAAGGTATGGATAAAAAACGAATTTTTGAAAAGAAATCTCTCCGAATATTTTGAATAAAATCATAATCAAATTTCGGAATTCTTAAATCTCGATTATAAAAAAATAAATTTGATTAATAATTTCACTCTCGGCAGAACGGATAATAATGAATTGCTCAAAGATTAATATCTCAGATCTCTTTCTTCAAATTTTTCCTTACTAGAAGTTCAATCTATCAAGATTAAGCAGATATCTCTATTTAGAGAAGAGAATATATTCGATAAAAATAATATCTCTATAAAATACGAAAAAATATTATATACTAAATTCGAATACTATAAATAATATCAAAATTTAAGAATGAAAATCAATAGAAGATTTCGAGAATAAAATATTTATTCTATTCTCTTGAATCTTATTTATTATATATCTTATATATATATGTCGTTATTCAGAATATATAAGCACCTATATATAAAGATATCATATCTTTCTCATATCAAATTCATATCTATATAAAATTATATAGATTCTCTTAGAAGATCCAAATTATATTATCTTCATATATCTCATAGATAATTTAAATTCCATAATATAGAACGTAAAATGATATACCCAAACAACGTATCAAAATATTTCAGAATATTTTGAGACGGGAAGTAGCGTTCAAAATATTTGCACAAATCCGCCAAAACGCAGTCCCCGCAAACCACAGACCCCAGAAACTCCCCAGACCCCACAGAACAAGACCCCACGAACCCCACAGAACATACAGACGCCACAAACCCGGCAAACACTACAAACACCTGAAAACCTTCAATACCCGCAGACCCACAAACACAATATACAAAAACCTTCAGACCCCAGAAACTCCGCAGACAAAGGACATACAGACCCCACAAACCCCACAGATACTACAAACACTCCATTCTACAGATCCCACAAACCCTCCCACAAGTACAATAACAGAACGCAGCGTAGTAGGCACAAAGGTGGGGAGGACTCCCCCAACATTCTGATTATTTTGGGAAGGGGGGGGGAGGAGGCTCCCAAAATATTCGGAACATATAGAGGTCTAGCTTTTCGAAAGGACTCTAAATAGGAGTTTCCGAAAATTAGGTATCATATTTGAGGGCTCTTATAATAAAGATCCTATTATCTAAGATACTATATTTAGGGTCCCCATTTTTCGGAAACTCCCAAATATTCCCAATATTTAGAGCCCCTAGACGACCCGGAACAAGACTAACGACCGAAAAGCCCGGCCGAGTACAACCAACAAGACCGCAAGTGACGCCGGCGTGTTGTTGATGAAATATATCCTACTAAGAATTTCTAAATTTCGTGATTAATTTTTAAAGATATATTTAAATTTAAAGATTTTTTATACAAACTCGTATTTTTATATTCTTCAAAAACTGAATTCAATTCAAATTGAATACCGATCGATTCGGTAAATACTATTTCAATTTTTATATTCAGTGATAATTAAGCATAGATTATTCGTCTATAATATCTTCATACTGATATTTTTTCGCTGATTCATTTCATACTTGAGAAACTGGCTATATAACATTGATTCGACTGAAAAAAGCACTGCCAACCATATTGCTCATGTTACTAAGACACACGGTATTGGGTGTTAAACAGTGATAGGCGTTGAGCTACGTGCGATTTAGATGGAAGAGAAATTTGCAAACACTTGCAGACTGACACATGCTAAAGCCGGAAGGATCCAACGGGGGGGCGGTTCAGAGTTGGGAAGTGGTAGGATTGAGAGTGCCTATGTGTATCAACAAGAACGGCCACTAGCTGCTATAATATTCGTAAGAAGTACAGCATACATTTGTTCACCTATTACTTGACTCTTTTCTTGCTGCTACGAATTGCTACAGCACCACCGCTGGCGCCGGCATCAAGAATAGCTGCGTTAACAAGGCTGACAACCCGAGACCAGTAATCAACGTCATCGCGACGTTGGTCATGGAGCGATAGAACTTCGAGTACAGTGAAACTGACTATGGGTTGCAACAGAAGGCCTATTGCGTGGACATTTAAACCAGACTATGCGGAGCACCAACGTAGAGTGCGTATAGTAGGCAAGAGCAGCTGCAATGTACTGCTTGTTCGTACCAATAGCAATGAACGAACTTGCAAAATTTTGCCTTCGGCATTTATCCGTAAGTCAAGTAACCCAACATGGGGACATAGGGTGTCGAAAAAGAAGCTCACATCTCAAACGAACTATATATCAAGAAACTCAGCACGCATGTTGGTTCTTTCACTGTTTGGGTTCACCGCTTATACTAACAACGTCCACGGCACAAAGAGGTCTTTTCGATAAGACTTTGACTTGACTTTGCCGGTCTGCTTTGCCCCACTTGAGGGGAGCAACCGTGAAACGTTGTGAGACTTTCTGAAACATGCTGTTCGTACGATTTTCGGACGTACGGTAGAGCGGCGCATCTTGTGAAGGGCTTAGGGGATTAGGGTTTAGGGTTTAGGGGACAACCACTCACCACAATAACGAACCACCCCCGACAAAACACGACTTCCAGGATGCATGTTTAGGGTTTAGGTGCTGTTCTGCCTCCGAGCCCTAGCTTGGATAACCGTCGTAACAGCAAAAGAACGAGAGTCGTAAACGTGCGAAAACCGGAATTTTTCAATTCTCATAAACTTGCAACTAAACCTCAACATAACTGACACGCCAAATGTAATTATCAATCCTTCATTCCGAAAACCGCCATCCTAAGCACTAAATCGCATGGAGATTCAACGTCATCTCAGCTGCTGAGGAGCTTCATGGGTGCTGGCGGCTGGCCTTCGTCCTCCAATCACTCGCAGGGCTGCGAAAGGGACACTCGGACAAGGTTTAGGGTTTAGGGTTTACAGCACCTAATTGAACAACGCACGGCTGTTACGAGCTAATCATCTATCAACTTGGGTTGATTCGCGGCTTATGCAAAGGCAAACGTGCGGGTGCATGCTTGGTGATTCTGTCATTGTTTCGTAAGCAAAAGCAACTCCCCTTAAGCTCGTGCGACTTCCAGTGGCTAAAACGCTGTGTTTCAACACAAGCTTTAAGTCAGCCACCTTCTGTGTCTGTGCACGCATCGTCTGTGCAAATGCCGAGCCGACCGAAGCGAGATTGGATTCCGGTAGGACCGGCAAAGGGCATGTCAACTACGCTCCCGAATCGACCGATGTCAAGTTCTTAATGCTCAGCACCGGGGACTTGTAACAGCGTGATGAGCGGCTCTTCTAGTCGTATATCTTTGTCAGCGGCAGATATCTTTCTGATGGATGCGGCAAGTTGCTGCATCCCTAGTTATCCTAGTTATCCACCAAGCAAGATCAACAGGAGCAGGCGCCGCTCCGGTCTTCACCAATTCTCATGCGCTGGCAGGCACGTCCCAGTCATGCACGGCCCTGGCCATTGATTGCCAAAAGTGAATGCCACTGCCTCATGTTCCCATTTCCTGTTCAGGGTTGTTCGGCGTTTAAGGAACTCCAAAAAATCCAGAGGTTTCCGACGGGTAGGTTTTCAGGGTCAAATCCGGTCTGCTGGACTTGGGTCGTGACGCTTCGGCATTTAAGGGTTTAGGGTTTAGGGTCTAGGGGTTTAGGGGTTTAGGGTTTAGACTACCACAAAAAACAGTCCCGGTGTCGGTATGTTTACACCCTATCGGACGACTCCGAACATGAAGTCGCAAATGCTGCCCTAATCCCAAAACCCTATAACCCTAAAGATCCCTTTAAAGGAACCCTACTTATAACTACCCATGCATGTCCAAGTAAGGTCCAAAGATTCAATGATTCAAAGCTCTAGTTGAACATCGGTCTCAGAGGTGATCTCCTTTCCAACACGGTTTGGGACTTTCCGAAATTAGGGGTACTATATTTTGAGGTCCTTATAATAAGGATCCTACTATTTAGGGTACTATATTAGGGTCCCTTATGTTCCGAAACTCCCATTTGGGAAGACTGCGAACAACCGCACACACACCAACTGTGTTTCCAAGACATACTGGAGCTTCGGGTCCCTGTGGTTCGTTTTCGGCAGCAACAATATCCAAGACGGCATACAATCTTAAGCCTGGTTGACCCAGACCTTCCAAAATCCCTTAATTCAGGAATCTACCTTAATTCATATTTGGGATCCTGTTATAATTTAAGGTACATTCCTTAATTAAGGGATTTTGGGCCCAGTTGAACATAATGTAGGCTGCATTCATGTGTCGGCTGAATGAAGCAAGTTGACGACTGGACACTAGAAAGGCCGCAACACCCTCAGCCGCAATGCAACCCCTAAGCCCATGTTGTCAGGCCCGAAATCCAAGACCCTGAAGCCTCAAACCCATCGCAAGCCCAGCAAGCTCATGGTTGAGCCCTCAGCTCTAATACTGAAGGAACCTCAATAAGCAGGACAGATTCTCGGTCAGAGAAGACAGCCGGGGTGTAGTGCCGTTCGGGTTCACTTAAGTTCCTGGCGACTAGAATCCTTTGCCCTCAAACTCTTGGAACAAAGGACCTACTTTATTAGGATTCCTTATCTAGGATACCCAGTAACCTAAGAATAAAAAGGCCTCTCTTTTTGGTATTGGGTAACTTTATAAGGAACCTAGGACAAAAAGAGAATAAGGCATCCTAGTTATTATGGCTCTATATACAGTTCCTTAAACAGGTAGGGCTTTCAAGCCACAGGTAGACCCTAAAACCCAAAAGCCCTAGAAGGCACCAACTCCTAACTCCCAAACCTAAATTCTAAACCCCAAGCCCCAAACCCTAAACCACAAAAGCCCTAAAATCTGCAAATAGCTTCTTTGGGGTTGTCTTATCGGACCCTAAACATAAGAAAACTTAAACAACAAATGCAAACAACAATGGGAAGCATAGGTAGAACTCGAAACCCCCGAACCCCCGAGCAGCGCCTCTAACCCCCGCATCCCGGAACCCAACTTGATGGGAGGCCAAAAGGGGGGTTTAGGGTTTAGGGTTTAGGGGATTCTTGGGGTAGGGATTCCTTAATATGAACCCTATTATGGGAACCCTAAACCCTACTAAACCTCCATAGGCTAAAACCCCTTTTAGCCTCCTATGACAACTTTGGGGGGTCTTGGTAAAGGTTTCGGGTGTAGGGGGTCAGGGGTCAGGGTTGAGGGTTTCGGGGGTGTCGGGTTTTGAGCTTGGGGGTGTAGGGTTTAGCGGTTTAGGGGTTTATGGTTTAACAGTTTAGGGGGTTTGGGTTTGGGGGTTTAGGGGTTTCAGGGTTGAGGCTTTCAGGCTTGAGGGTTTAGGTGTTCCGGGTTTAAGCTTCAGGTGTTTGGGGTTTAGAGGTTTAGGGATTAGGGTCTTTAGGGGTCTAGGGTTCCGGGTTTAGTTTTTTACAATACAAGGTTCCAAGAAGGCTTCTGTGGGGCTTTAGGCTGTAGGAGACTTCGCAAGTAACGTCAAAAGTTTCGTCAATGGCCCTACAAGTTGCAACTTCCGCCGCCTGGCTTACAGCCCTATGGTTTCCTCTCCCCGATGATCACCCTAAACCCTATAAACCCTAAACCTCTAGGTAACCCCAAACCTTTCAGTCCCTCTCACCTGGAACCCCCAAAAGACCGTACACTGCAGGTCGGCCTGTCCCGCTGGCTGATGGAGCCTGGACGGGCAAGCGAGTAGTATAGGGGCGTTGTTAGTTAGAGTAGGGCCCCTGTAAAGGTTCCTTTAAAGGGTTCCTATAACTGCTACTATAAGGGTTCTATGATATAGTAGGGGCCTCGTTAGTTGGACTAGGCTTCCGTTAAGGGCTCTTTCAAGGGTTATCATAAGGCTTCTACAAGGTTCCAATTCACAGGGGGCCTGACAGAATAGGTTTTGACCTGGCAATTTCGTATAGATTGTGTAAATGGCTGAGCAAAGGTCATCACCACGTATAGAAGCCCATTACAGGTGGGTCCCATAAGACCCCTTTACCTTATAGGAGTGGTATGGGAGGCTTATGGGAAACTACCCACCTTAAAACTACCCACCTGTAGATGGCTTAGAACGTATTCCCCCTGAAAGCCCAAACCGCTAAGCCCTGAACTCAAATGAGACCGTTTGGGGCTTGAAGCTTCGGGCTCAGATCAAAGATGCTTAAGAGGCTTCTATCGTTCAGGGGTTTAGGTTTAGGGTTTAGGGTTTAGGGTGTTTAGGGTTTAGGGTTTAGGGTGTTTAGGGTGCATAGTACCCTGAAAAAATCGGTTACAAGGCCCCGGATTTCAGCCGATCCTGAGGGTGCCCGTATGTGGTTGCGATATACCGAACCCCAACTCCTCGTTCGACTTCTGTAAGGCTGCAGGACCGAAGATCATAGGGGCTTGAGGGACTAGGGCTTAGGGTTTAGGGTGATTAAACGGCTTAGGGCTTAGGGTTTGCCGGGGTCCTTGAGCTTCTTAAGGCTTCATGCTCGGCCGAGGGTTTAGGTTTAGGGTTTCAGGCTAGGGTTTGTGAGGATTTCTGTGCCTACTACCTACATGCAGCACAGCAATATTTGGGCACCGATTCGGCCTGTACATTCGCATTGATCCTCAAGTAGTCCTGTATAGACTGGCACTTTCGCCGGTTCCGTGCCCTCCCTGCATGCTCCTTCACATGACACTAAACCCCTCAATCCTAAACCTCTGAAGTCAGTTCCCATAAACCCAAAATCCTAAACCCCGAAACCCTTAACCCCTGAACCCTGTTCCAATAAACCCCCCAAAACCCCAAATCCTAAACCCCGAAACCCTGAACCCCTCAAACCCTGAATCCTCGTGTCCATGCTTCCTGTATCATCTCTTGGGCTTATAGGCCTGAAATCCTGTGTCCATTACTCCTGACTTCAAGCTCCCATCTGGAGAAGTTCGAAGACACCAGGAGCCGGTGTTCATGAGGGTTTAGGGGTTTTTAGGGTTGAGGTTTTCTTTGGGGTTTCGTGTAGGGGCCGTTTTCCCCATGACTTTTAGGGTTTAGGGTTTTTAGGGTTGACGATTTTAAGGGGTTCAATGAAGTTTAGTGTAGGGTTTAGGACTTCTTTGGGGTTCTATTCTATGCGAGTGTAGAATCACGTATCGGGATTTAGAGCTCTGTGCCTTTCTGCCGCAAGATGGAATCAAAGGGCTTTCACTGTTTCATGAGACATCTAGGATACCCAGTAACCGAAGAATAAAAAGGCCTCTCTTTTTGGTATTGCGTAACTTTATATATAAGGAACCTAGGACTACAAAAAGGGAATAAGGGTACTACTGGGCATCCTAGACATTGCATGCGCTCCATCGGGCCGCAGACGACATAACAGTTGCTAAACAAGAGGTGCAATATACGGCCTGGATACTTAGATTTGGGCTTGTGGGCCTTTTATACTTGGATCATCTTGGGGGCTGCCAACTATGAGGACTTCGAAGCTGCGGTGAGACTCTCAAGAATCAATCTTCAACCCCCAACCTCCCAAACCTTACAACTAGGGGCCTTAATGACCAGGAGAGAGTTTTTGGCTGTGTTTCAGCTCGCAAAGCCTAGACCCTAAATCCCAAACCCCACAAAAACCCCGCAGTCTAAATTTCAACGAAACGCAAACCAAGCCCAACTCTGCAGAAAGCCTGGGAGGGGCAGGCAGAAACGGTGGACCCACGCCGGGGTTCTGAGCGCAGGGAGACAGCCTCTGGAGCTTGGGGTTTATAGAAATTGTTAAGGGTTTGGGTGCTAATAAGTTTTGACCGAAACGTTTTGAGCGAAAGTTTTTCCGACTGAAACCTGATTTTGGAATGAGCGGATAGGGCTGGGGTTGGGGCTGGGGTTGGGCCTGGTGGGGCTGTGCCGGGGGGGAGGGAGGGTTGGGGCTGGGGTTGGTTGGGGCTGGGGCTGGGTAACTCGACATTGCCGGCATTTGCGATTGAAAACGCCAATGGGGCTGAAAGACCATTAAGAAACCTTGGGCCTTTATTAGGGTTCCTCATATGAATCCTACTATTTTGGGGTTATCGGCAAAGGGTTTCTTAATCAGGTTCCTATATACATTAGGCTGTTTGGGGTTCAGGTAGGTCTTAGGATCGTTGCCCATACCCGAACCCCCCGGCCACATCAGCCCCTGAAATGATCGAACACGCCAGCGTGTGGTTCTCGACAAGGCCGTGACCGAGAGGACCGATGGAGGCAAGCTCACTGTCGTCGCCGTAATGGCTGACCTGGGTTCGTTCACGGCTCGGGGTTTCGCGATAATGGTTTTCGCGATTATGGCTTGATATGATGACATGAAGCTCGGGTTGGTTGTGGTAGTAGTCTACGACAGGGGTGCTGTCAAGAATCAAGGTTTTTCGTATCAGTGTAAGGGGCAATGTCGAGTAAAGGCATGTTTCAAGACCGCGCTGGGAGCTCGGTCAACCTTGAGGCGAGACCCCCCGACTCGTAATGGGCACGGCGCCCACGAAACCAATAGAAACCTCGACTCATGACTTCGGTTCCCATTGTAGTTTCACGGGTTTAAATAGGAGTTTCCGAAAATAGGGGGACCCTAATATAGGATCCTAAATAGTAGGATCCTTATTAACATTATAAGGACCCCAAAATAAGTTACCCCCTATTTTCGGAAACTCCCAAATTGCATAGGGGGTGCTTGGGAGTTTCTGGCTAAGTGCCCAACTAGGCTGGCAACCATCGTCACCCGAACACTAATTGCAATCAGAAGTTCGACTCGAAATAACGGTTGATGATGTAAATCCTGCATTACTTTAAGGACCCTAAACTATGGGAATGATGGTATATTCCTTATTATGGGTAATGCAGGATTAATATCACCAACCGTAATCACGTTCATGGTAATGAGATTGTCATGCCAGCACTTGCGACACAGAAAGCCGAGTCATCATGGCAAACTGATGTACACGGTGCATGCTAACAAGATGAAAGACATGTAGCAACCAACTACAGCAGAATATACTAAACCTTCAATCCCAAGCCTTATGTAGACCCAAACCCTGAAACACGAAACCCTACATCCTTAGCCTGGAGTTCAGGCTTTCGTGGTGTGGGGATTTAGGTACTGGTGTTAGGGTTAAGGGTTGAGGGTTTAGGGGTTCCAAGCTAGGGAAGGGGTCCTGAAGCACGACGACAGCACCAGCAATCCCCAAAACGCTTCAAACACAGCAACCATGTCAAAGAGGGCAAAATGCAGAAGCGTTGTACTAAAAGCAACAAATTATGTCATATCATCTATCGAAGCAGTGCATCCTACCTGCCCAAAGCGCTTACACATGCAAAAACCAGACTTGAGCCGGTATTCAACAAGCGTGAAAACGCCAAAGTCCTAGACCGAAGCCAAAAGCTCAAACACTAAAGCCGAAGCATAAACCTCGACGCCCCCAAAAACAAATGAAGAATCTCGAACCCTAACCAACGCTTTCTGCGCGGCTCGACGTCCGCTGGAAGCGGTGGTCCATCCGGCCATCTCCAAAGCCCCTTGTGCATGCTTCAGGTAAGGATAACACGAAGGGTACCGTAGACCACGAGGATGCTAAAACAGGGTTGATCTCCAGAGCCCTCTATCTTTGCCTTTAAGGTTGGGGTTTAGGGTTCAGGGTTAGGGTGTAGGGTTTAGGGGTCCAGGTTTCAGAGCCTTAGGGGGCTTTGGATTTAGGGCTTAGGGTGGCTTTCAGGGCTACTAAGCAGTGCCCGTTCAGTAAGGGCTTTGGTCTTTAAGGGGCTTGTGTCCTAGGGCAGACGGCGTAGGGTCTGAGTCCTTTTTGGCACTCAACAAACGACCATTTATAGAATCAGTAGCAGCAGCAGCAGCAGCAGTAGTAATAGTAGTAGCAGCAGCAGCAGAAATGAATAGCAAATAGTGGCAGTAGCACCCCTCTCTCCGTCCCTCCCTCAGGCCCTCCCACCCAGTGGAAAGAACAATGATCTAGTCCTCATCGTCGTAGTACTTCTTGCTGTTATTAGTGTTGCTGTTTCTGGGCTTTGAAGTAACCAAGGGGAAAAACGTATAGACTTTTATGTCATAATTGGTTCCCTTTAAGTAACAGGTCCCAAAATGTAGTAAAGTGTGGGAATATAGGGGCCTTAATAATCAGAATAGGGTTTTGGTGCCCATTGTATTTAGGTTATAATAAGGAACCCCCCAAAAGAGTATGTATAGGTAATTATTTAGGCCCCTGTAGCTACATTACTCCAAAGCCCAGGAGTTTCGGGATCAGGAAGAAGCCCATCAAAGCCACTCGCTCGTCCTCGGAACCTTGGAACTCCTTGGGCCTCGATCCGAGCTGTAAGCGCCCATGTATGTACCCCTAAAGCAGGTACTTTGGCCCCGCTAAAGCAGATACTTCGGCCCCAGAGTGCCTATCTATCTTTAAACCTTTCTATAATATATATATATATATATAAATGCATATATGGACTAGGTAGGTTAAGGCCTAAGTATACATTATACAGGTACGTGGACCCTTGGGGAAGAGAGTGATAAGAAGCTCTGCACTCTGAGCACCCAGCGCCGACAGAGACAGGTGCAAACATTGCCTTCCTTGGTTCGCAGAGCTGTGCCGAACTCCTTGCTGCCTGATTTCTCAAGGCTCATAGGGTGATGATGCAGCAAAACACGACGGTGCCGAAACTGACTCCCTGCTACTGATTTCTCAAGGCTCGTAGGGTGATGATGCAGCACTTTGCAACCACGACTTTGCGTAGCAACTCAGCATCAAGTCCACCGGCACCAGCGTGGTGGATATTCTCATCAGCACCTTGGACTCGGACCCTGAAGCCGAAATCCTAAACCCCAAATCCTAACCCCTTAATTAAACCGAAACCCTAAATCAGACACCCTGACCCTAACCCCTTAACTAACTGAAACTATAAGTCGGAAACCCAAACCCCTGCATTAAACCGAGACCATAAATCGGAAAACCCTTCCCGACACCGAGAACCGGACGAGGGCGGCTGCTTCCCAACTGAGCTGCCGCTACTCCGAGCCTCAGGCGGCGTTTGCCCTATAGGGCTCCGGGGGTTCCTTGGTTTAGGGGTTCAGGGATTAGGGTTTGGGGTTTTGGGGGTTTAGGGTTCAGAGGTTTTATTTCTACTTGTCGGGCATCATGGGGAACTAAAGGTTAACCTTGTTGGTTTTACAGGGATTATATAGGGACTGAACTACACAAAAAAGGCTAAAGGTTGCTTACTCTACTACTGGGCAAATGTGCTAAGTATACAGGTTCGTGAACTGGATCTATAGGGTTTAGGGTTTTGGGGGTGTCTGGTTTCGGGTTTAGAGTTTGCGGTTTTTTCGGGGGTTTAGGGATTGGGGGGTTTGGGGTTTGGGCAAAACCGACTCCGCAAAGCTTTTTGCAGGTGTCCATAGGTGTCCTACAAGAGTATTATATGCAGTGTTTGCGGTTACCCACAAGATTTCTATAGTAAAATGGGCTATCAGGGATATCTTTCGGAATCAGCATGCAAAGTCCAGATAGCTAGAGGAATAGCGGGAGTCCTTGCGGCTTTGTGATATTCTGCTGGAGCATCCAACCAGCTCATGCAGCCCGACAGCCTGAACCTTTACTTGGCGGACTTCTAAACCCCTCCTAAAAGTTAAACTTTTGGCCTCCGCATTATAGTTCATATAGAAACCCAAAGGGCTAAAGTCTAAAGAGCCAACCAGAAGAACGCCAAGTTTAGACTTTCCACACTATCCTAAAAACCGCTTTCCCACCAAACATCATGCTCTCGATTACAGCAGATTTATTTCGAATGGAAGCAGAAAAGAAGCTGACATAAACTGGGGCCCAGGCCATGCCAGCATTTTCTCGATGCCTGGGTCATGCAGGCTTTGACTCTTGGACGACATTTGGAGCTGTCTGAGGGCGTTCAGCACTTATTAGGGTCTACGGCTTTACCTTTTGGGGGTCTATGGTCGCAGCGTGTATGGCAGTCGGGGTTCCAACAATGTAACAAGCCGAAACAAAGCAAATCTCAAACCATAAAAAATCCAAACTCGCAAGGTAAGCCCAAGTGTCTCTGTGTCCCGGCGACATCTTTGACCCTGAACCCTCAACCCTTAACCCCATAGAGTCTGATAGAACCATATTCCGAGTAATCCAATCGTAACTTTTCTGAAACGCTTTGCGAATCACGCATTCTTATACTCTACCTGGACCCTAAGGAACCTACCTTTTTAGGGCCCCCCAATATGATTTCTTTAGATAAGCCCCTAAAAAGGTAGGTTATTTGGGGGTAAGGTAGTCTTAGAGTACCCTTGCAGTAACAGAGACCCTAATCCCGGAGTCCCCGTCCATCTCTTTTGTCTGTGGCTGAACGCTGAGGGAAGTGCAGGTCGCTCAAGGTGCAGTAGACCAGCCCATGGTCTACCTTGTAAGGCTTTTTTTTAAGGGTTCCGGGTTTAGGGTTTAGGATTTAGGGTTAAGGGGTTTAGGGTTTAGGATTTAGGGTTTAGGGTGTAGGATTTAGGGTTTAGGGTTTAGGGGTGTAGGGTTTTGGAGTTTAGAAGCCCAAGGTTCAGGGTTTACGAGAGATTTCTTCAACAGTTCCTTTACGGGTTCCTTTGATGAAGGGTTCTCCCTCTTTAGGGTTATTAGAAGGGTTTTGGGTCTAGGGCTTCGACAAGTGCTCTATCAAAGGTACTATCAGGGAACTACGAGCGTGCTAGAAGGGCTCCAAAAGGTTACGATAGAGTTACTGTAAGGCGTCGAGTCCCATAAGAGCTCCACAGCTGCTGTAAGGTTTCTGGAGGATTTACCTGAAGGACCAAATGACCATTAAAAGTGGGGGCCCTATACCCATATACTATGAATCCCTACATGGTATATGAACCTTAAACCGTTTTAGGGTTAATTTCGTCCTTAAGGTACAGAGGGTTTAGGGTCATGGTGCCGCGAGCTTCCTCTTTGGAAGGTGAGCTTTGTATGCCATGTTTTGTGGCGTAGCTAGCCCCTGGCACTAAATCCCACACCCTATTCAAACCGTAGGTCATTTCCGAGCCGTGGTGAGCCAGCCTCACACGATTCGGGCTTACCTTTCCAGGGAGCCCTTAGACAATCAGCAACAGATGCGAACAACAAGCGATTTCGTGCGAATCACCTTTCTGTGCCCCATCTGTTCAGAGTGCCATGTCCTCGGGGAATCAACCCCGCCACGTGCCAAATCTTACCTACCCGCGTTAGAATTTTAACCCACCAACCTACGATAGAATCCTAACCTACAAACGTTTAACCTACCCACGTTAAACGTTAGCCTGTGCCTTTGCCTCACCGAGCTTAATGTGCTCCACGTTCTCAATCATGCGCTTAAAGTCTGTCATAGTTTGGAAGCCCTCTTTCCCGAGCAAGGTGTTGAAGCAAAAGACCAAACAATGGCGCATCAGATTCTTGATGCTCTCCAACTCGTCCAGGGCACTCAAGAACGCAATGCCCTTCTCTCCGTAAAGGTGACTTGAGCAATGCGCGACTTTGCTTTCAACTCTTCCGCCCCTGTTGCTGAGCACATCAATGGCGTTGTCAAGGTTCTGAATTACAACAATATTGTCGTTGGCATAAATAAACTCGTTCCCACGGCCCACGGTCATCAAACCAAGCAAATAAAGGGGTCGACTGCAAGCTCGCAGCCCCAAGCCCAAAACCCCATCTTCGCTCCAACGTCTGAGACGTTGACTTTGGGTTTCGCCTCGGTGTTTAGGGTTGGGTGTAGTGTTGAGGGTTTTGGGGGGTAAGGTATAGGGAATCCCAGCAAGAATCATCCTAAATCTATGTTCCAACTATCTGGGGATCACTATAGCCACACCCTCAGTGCAACAATTGGGGCCCTTGTCCGAGCCTCTGTACGCCTTGCACTGCACCCTAAACCGGATTCTTGCTAAGGACCTCAATTTTCACTTAGCATCATAGGCTCATAGGGATCCATAGTAAATAATGTGGCTTCTTTATTGTGGTAACTTAAACTAAATCCCTTAAGAAGAACACCGTAAGCCCTAAACCCTTAATCGGTGCAAAGTTTTGGGCCCGAACTAGACCCTAAACCCAAAGCCCCTAAACCCACATGAGACCCATAGCTTTCCACTACAAAACAACGAAAAAAACCCAAAGGAGGGTTTGATGGGGATGCTTCGCAGGAAAGGAGTAGGGTTTCGGGTTTGGAGTTTTAGGGTGTCGGGGCACCGAAAAGCCTTAGCCCTAGACCCTAAACCCCTAAACCCAATCCCCCAAACCCCAAAAACCATAAGACGACAGGCGGATCATTGGAGTGCCTCTTTGCCAAAGGGGGACATGTCGTAGTTCCGCCTCAGCTTTCGTTCCTTATCTCGGGGTTCCTGTAAAGGGTTACTATAAGCGCTACCATATTCAAAAGTTAGGAGCCTTAAGAATCTGAACAGGGCTTTTCTGGGCATATTTTTTATGCGTTTGCCATAATGAGGAACCCAAAGGCGTAAGAGAACTTTGGCTCAGGCTTCTGTATCGAACCATTATTGAACGCTCGGCTCTAAACCCCCGACCCTGAACCCCAGAAATTGAATCCTAAAGCCTCACCCTAAACCCCTAACCCTTGTTGAGGGGTCTAGGCGTTCCCTGGTTGAAGGTATGCAGGTAAACGAGCCAGAAAGCCAGCCTCCATCTTTTGTATGCAAGAAGGAACACTTTAGGGTTTATGCGCTTGCATTTATCATAAACAACCACCCACAGCCTCCAAAACCCTTTAATTAGGGAATATACCTTAAATCATATAAGGGATCCTATTATAATTTAAGGTATATTCCTTAATTAAGGGGTTTTGGAGGCTCTGGGACTTAAGGTTTAGTTTTGTGGGGTATTCCAAGAGACTGCCCGTTTCCACCAACTTATTTGCCCAAGCTTGCATTTCAGAAGACACAGGCCCCCCCATGACTGCCCACTTGCAGGATCCTGTATAAGGTTCAGGGTTTTAGTATATATAGGGACCCATATAAGGTACCTGTACAAACAGGGTTTAGAGTTTAGAGTCCAGCTCGCTTTTATGTTAAGACATCCTTCCCAGAATCCTTCCCAGAGCCTCCAAAGCCCCTTAATTAGGGAATATACCTTAAATCATATAAGGGATCCTATTATAATTTAAGGTATATTCCTTAATTAAGGGGTTTTGGAGGCTCTGGGTCCTTATCTGGGGCTGCGGCTGCTTCATGTCCCTCGTCACACTCTCGATGAGGCCAGGCTTGTGCACGGCCCGCTGCATCACCTCGAGCGACCTACCTATAGGCTCATTGTAGTTCCTTTTTTTGGTTGACCAATTTTATGGTTAGGATCCTATAATAGAGTTTTCGGGTAACCAAAAAAGGAACTACAATGGAGACTGTAGGTAAAGTTTAAACCCTAAACAGCTAAAGTGCGAAACACTGATCGCATGCCCAGCAAAAAGAGTCGTGGGACGACCCTAAATCGCGAACTTCCCGGTTGTTCCCTGCCTTGGCGTCAACGGAATCTCTAGAAACTCTACTCAGCAGACGGTGCACTGCTTCAGCTATTTCGGTAAGTAGATGATGCCCAGCACATGCAGAGCCCGATTGAAGACGCATGCACTGCTGCCTGCACTTCTGGTGTGTCGGACCCTATGAAACAATCCACCGGATCCTCCCAAGCATACGAACCCTAACCCTCAATCCCACAACCCTAGACCGCAATACTGGACATGCTGAAAGCTCTTCGACGCTGCTAGATCCTGAACCCAATCTTCGCTTGTTCGGCACTGTGCTTACGGCAGTGGCATGCCCAGAGCCTCCAAATCCCCTTAATTAAGGAATATACCTTAAATTAAAAAAGGATCCCTTATATGATTTAAGGTATATTTACGGAATATACCTTAGATTCAGGATCCCTTGTATGATTTAAGGTCTATTCCCTAATTAAGGGGTTTTGGGGGCTCTGGGCGTATGCGTACACACTGCTCTGCTTTGTCTAGTCAGATTCCTCGGCTGTACTCGCTGCTACATCGGTTTACCAATTTGGTTGGGACACTCTAATATAGCTCTATACTGTCTATATATATATATATATAATATGTATAGTGTATATATATATATATGTATAATATACACACAGCTATATTCGGTATATTCGGTGCTTTGTTATATAACTTGCTTGTTGACAGGTCTCCTGGCCGTACTAGAAGGTTAGATAGATCGATCCATAGATCGATCGACAGATCGACCAACAACAGATACATAGACAGCCCGGTAGATAAGCAAAAATGAGCAAGCATACATATGAGTCAACCAGCAGCACTCATGGAAGCATATATGTTTCAGGTGCATTTGCCTCTATAACCCTTAACCCTAGACCCCTGAACCCTAAACCCTTAAACCCCTAAGCCCTGAACCCCTAGGCTTAAACCCTATACGACCAGGAGATATGAGACAGCAGGCCTCCTTCTCAATGGCAGCCCGCCAGGCATGGTTATCCCCTCGAGACGACACCGTGCTGCGCGCAGTTAGGTTCGTAAGGGCTACCTGCATCAAGTTTTGGGGTTCCCTTGGCTCTTTAGCTCCTTACTTAATCGGGATCATCATCATCCCTGGCTCCTTAGCTCCTCCAATATCAACGGCTAGGCTAGTACAGGAGCCTCAATGACCAGAATGGCGGTTATGGGGCATAAAGAATGTTTGATAAGCTTAAAGGAGAAGTATTACTACTTGTTCAGGCTTTTCTATTGAATCATCTGGGTTTCTGGAGACCAGCTGTGGCGCTGGTAGTTAGGAGAAGCTTTTACTCAGGCTCTAGCTTACAGGGTGTCGGATGGGCCACGAATACTCTGACAAGCTATTAAGGCCCCCATACCGGACCTCATCCGTCCCTGACCTCTAAACCATTAATTTGACACGTGTAAAACCCTTTCAATTTTAAAGAACCCAGTGAAGGAACTGTGGCAGCAAAAAACAGACGAAAGCGTGCACTGCCAATAGAATATAGAAGGGAGGATTGCAACAACTCACTCAGGTAACATTGAAGATGTAGTGTTACAGAAACAGCCTTGCACCGACACAGGACAAGCACCCAAAAGACAGCCAGCTCGGAATGAACATGGAGAAAGCCGTGAAACCTGCAATACCGCACCCCCCAACCCCCAATCCCCCAACAAGAAACACAACTTTCAACCAGATAGAACAATCCCTATCCTGAATCCTAAACCTCAACACCCGAAAACCAAAACCCTAGAGGCTGTTCCAAACCTTATATAGACCAGTCCCCTCCACGTATCCTCGTAGATACCGTCCTAAACCCTAAACCCTAACCCCTAAACCCCGACCCAGAAAACCCTAAAACCCTAAACCCTAACCCCTAAACCCCGACCCCTAAACCCTAACCCCTAAACCCCGACCCCTAAACCCTAAACCCTAACCCCTAAACCCTAACCCCTAAACCCCGACCCGTAAACCCTAAACCCGGTCCTATTTAAGGAGCCCTTAATAAGGGCTCCTTAAATAGGACCGGCATCCCATTACTTAATCCGGGCGGCTCATGCCAGTCTCCAGCCCTGGCGTAATCATCTTCGAGGTCGACATCCTCGAGGCCGACATGGACATGGCACCTGGGATTAGGGGTTCAGGGGTTTAGGGTTTAGGTTTTAGGGGTTTAGGGGTTCTTTGGATGCTTTGGGCCAGAACCCTAAGCCACCGAATACGTCGGCCTTGATTTTGAGAGTGCGGTTCTGGGATGTATAAAGGACTATGGAGGGATACCAATGCTGAGAATACAGACCCTTATGATACAAATCTTAAGCCTTCCCAAGCCCAAAAGCGCTGAACACCCTAGAAACCCTGAGCTCTGACATCTTGGCGCCCAGACCAACACGCCGAGGTGGCCGCAGCCTATGCTGCCGGAACTACCTTGAGCCTATAAGCCTTGGCGGTGGCTATGAGTAGGGCTATCAGTTTCCTAGTACGGTTCGTATTTATAGCTACGCTACTTCTAACTACCCATGAACCTCCAAGGAGGGTTGCAGTGAGGTCGACATAGCAGCTTCTTCGAGCGTTTTTGGTGGCAGGGTTGAGGGTTGTGTTGAGTTTGCTCATAAGGTTCCAGAAGGGGTCTAGCACGGTTCTCTTGTGGGGTTTGGGTTTGGGCTTTAGGGTTTAGGCCTTGGGTTTGGGGCTTGGATTCGGGGTTCTGGGTTCAAATCCGCATGCGCTCTGTGAGCTTGCACGGTTGCGCTGGGAAGAAACGATAACCGGACTTAAGAACATTTTTCTTCCGCAACCTTGGTGTGAAGCTCATCACTTCCTCAAGGCTGAGTACGATCAACAAGTAGTTCATATTGAGAACCAAAACGCCCTCGAAGTAACTCCGAGCATTGGCTCATGGGTGAGGCCAGGGAGCAGGCAGACCTGGAGCTGAGCTCCGTGGGTGGAGTACATCTTCGGGATGCAACCTTAAGGGTTCATGTACTCATATAGTATATATGTTGGCCTTAATGTAGTCCTTATTTAGGTACTTTGGGGCCCAAGTACTGTATATATGCTATACCCATAGGCTCCATAGTAGTTCCTTTTGGGGGATTGCCTTATAGAATTCTAAATATGAACCCGAAAAAGGAGCTACTATGGAGCCTTAGGGTAGGGTAAGTTTTAGGATTTTGAGGCTCAGGACCAAGGCTTGGGGACCTGGATGTAAGTTTCCCCTCTGCTGCGCGGTCAAGAAACAATGGTCGTACGTAGCATCCCAGATGAAGCCCAACAAGGTAGCGATATCCCTCCAAAATGCTTGTGCTTATGTGCCTAGCATGTGGGATTAAGGACTTAGGGTAAGGCCTGTGCTTCGGTGCCTTTTCAGCCGAAAGCAACCGGCAAAGCCGTGGCGACAGTCGCAGCTGCATTCATGGCTCCATCGGCACCCTGCGACCAGTTCCTTTGCTGCAGCAGTCGCCTCTGTTGCCGCCTGTTGTCACGGAAGACCAAGAAGAGGAAAAAGCCGAAAAGGACCAGCAGAGCCTTAAACCTGCGTTTTATCCTGTCGATCTCCTTGTCCTTGTCCTCCTTGGAGTTGAACGGGGTCATAGGCGTCTCAGAAGCGTCTTCGGCGTCGGATGGCGTTGCCGTGGATTTCGGTTTCGAGGGGTCGGGCGGCGGCAAGGCCTTCGACTTGGTCGCAGTGCTTTTCAAGGCCCAGACCCACTCGCCAACATCTCGAAGCCGGTAGAAAGTCGTTGTCACATGCTCCTGAAGCTGTTCGAGCATGATGCTGTTCATCTCCAGCATTTGGGTCATGCGAAACATGCTCTCTGCATAGCTGCTTCCCATGCCCATACCCATGCCGCCCATCATTCCTCCATACATCCCACCGCCGTACATGCCCCCGTAGCCACCATACATGCTGCCCATACCCCCGTAGCCGCCGTACATGGAACGGCCGCCGTACATGCCGCCTCCATAGCCTCCATACATGGCGTAGGAAGCTCCGGCGTCCTCACCCCCGAGGCTGAACCTTTAATCAAAAAGCCCGACATGGTATGGACGCTGCCTCAAGGCCTGCAAGGGTAGTCCCTAACGGCCTCACCTGCAACTTCCTGCATGAGAACACTGCTACGCTGTCTTTGTCTCAGCTGGTGTCGAGTTTTGTGGCTAAGGCGCCTGCTGAGGTGCATGAGGGTTATATCTGTGCTTAGACAGAGCACATGGGGTTTGGGAGTTGGGGTTTTGGGCTGAAGGCTTCGAAGCATCACTTCGTGTACAGTGGGGGTCTGCGAGAGTCTGCTGGTCAGAAACAGCTGCAGCCCGAGAAGGCATCAGACGGCTCAAGTAGCAGCTTTAAGGGGCCCTTCATCAAAAGATTGTGGAATCTCTGGAATTTAAGACAGCAGACTTGCTGCCAAGGCCAAAGCCCTAAACCCTAAACCCGAAATCCTCATCTCCGAAGCCCTACCCTAGGCCCCATTCCCTTAACCCTAAAACAAAGCCCTAAGCCCTGAAACCCTAACCCTGAAACCCTAAGCCCCATTCCCTAAACCCTAAAACAAAGCCCTAAGCCCTGAAACCCTGAGCCCTAAAACCCTGAGCCCCATTCCCTAAACCCTAAAACAAAGCCCTAAGCCCTGAAACCCTAAGCCCTGAAACCCTAAGCCCCATTCCCTAAACCCTAAAACAAAGCCCTAAGCCCTGAAACCCTGAGCCCTAAAACCCTGAGCCCCATTCCCTAAACCCTAAAACAAAGCCCTAAGCCCTGAAACCCTAAGCCCTGAAACCCTAAGCCCCATTCCCTAAACCCTAAAACAAAGCCCTAAGCCCTGAAACCCTGAGCCCTAAAACCCTGAGCCCCATTCCCTAAACCCTAAAACAAAGCCCTAAGCCCTGAAACCCTAAGCCCTGAAACCCTAAGCCCCATTCCCTAAACCCTAAAACAAAGCCCTAAGCCCTGAAACCCTGAGCCCTAAGCCCTGAAACCCTAAGCCCCATTCCCTAAACCCTCAAACAAAGCCCTCAACCCTGCTTGAGGACGCAAGGCAAGTTTTGGGATCCGAAATGCCGCGCGGAAACCTGGGAGTCGCTAGAGCCCGCAACCTAAATGCAAAGAGGGTTTAGGGTTTAGGGGTTTAGGGTTTAGGGGTTTAGGGGTTTAGGGTTGAGGGTTAAGGGTTTAGCGAACCCAGAAGAAGAAGAAATGCAAAGCTGATGGATGTCAAGACATTCTTGACAGCATTCTCCCTAGAGGGTCCATGTACCCATATAGCACATACTTTTGGGCCCAATGTACCGATATAGGCGCCAATGTATATACTGTGTGAGTCCTTGGACCCTTAGGGTATCATTATTATTGTCACTGTTGTTGTCATAAATAAATGTCAGTACTGCCATTGTTACCACGATTCTTTTTCTTGTCTTATTCTTATGGATCCCCCCGCCCCAAAGGCTGTAAGTCGAGGGCAGAGTTTTATGGGTAGGTTCGGAGCTTTCCAGCAAGTGGGTAGCTGTCGGAATTAGGGTCCCTTTTTGGGTACCCTAAATATTAGGTGCCGTACTACAATAGGGACCCTAACAGGGACCATCATGTTGACAACCACCCAAGTAGGTCTTGCCCTCTCCTGGCCGGTGTTGGTTCGACTTTTTCGGGCTCACGGTGCAAAGGGTTGCGGAACGGTTGATGATAGAAATCCTGCATTACCCATAGTAAGGACTATACCATAATTCCCATAGTTTAGGGTCCTTAAGGTAATGCAGGATTTATATCATCAACCGAAGGATGGGGCTTGGGGCTCGATTGTGGCTGAGCTGACTAAGTTCGGGTTTCCGGACGGAACAGTGGCTGTGGGCTTAGGGTTGGATTTCGGAACAGCTTGGAGGTTCAAGGGTAGTCACAAGCTGGGTGAGAAGCCCCATAACATGGCTTTATGTGTACTTACCCTACTTATAAGCCCCACTCATAGTTGAATGTCGGGACTGAACGCATCAGCAGCACTCCATTTGTCGATCGCGCTGCTTGTGCACACGTGTCGCGAGGTCCCTGTTGGACGCTGTCATGACACCTGCGAAGGGCAGGGCATACCTTGCGCCACTTCCAAAACCAACCCCTCCAAAGCCGCTCAAACCCCGAGTCCTAACCCTATCCCTCCAAGGACCTCATAGTTAGGGCCCTAGACCCCTTAAGGACTCCATGATAAGACCCCCGAAGGCACAGGGTAAACCTTCGCCTCAACGAAAACCCAAAAACCGAGCTTCGAGCCCGAACGCTCCAAGCCGTAAGATCTCCGTGACAGCAACGAATACCAAGTTGCCACCCCAACCGTCTTCGGTCATGCACTGAGCAAGAAACATGGGGGGGGGGTCATCTTCATCTTCACTCTCATCCTCATCATCAGCATCAGCATCACCGAAATATATACGACTATCATCATCCTCGTCATCGTAATCAATCTTCAACCCATATAGAACCCCTTGCAGCTGTAGCCGCCCAGCCCCCTGTCGACAAAGCGAAACGTTGTTTCGGATCGAGGCCTTCGATCCCTTGTCGCCCCACTTGCCCTCCTCTTTGGCGGCCAATGCGCGCCTGGCCAACAAATCGCCGGGGTCTTTGTCAGTGATCTCTGAAGCTTTCCACAGTGTTACTTTGCTTTCGGTGGATCGCTTAGAAGGCAATATAAGGGCCTTATATAGGCGTGCAACCAAGCCCTAGAGCATTTTCGAGCATGTTTTGAATGGTTTCGGTGAGGCTAATGCAACCCAAACCCCTTAAACCCCTAAACCCCCATGCAGACCTGATACAACCCTCTCCGTGGACCCCCAAAGTATGTAGAATAATGAGCCTTTATAGGTTTGGGGCCATTCTTTCACCTACTTATGGGGGTTTGGGTCCGGTCTACCTAGACCCCCCAACTACCCTCTAATATACCTCACATAACCACTATTCAGGGCCGTAGGGGCTCTATTAAAGGGCCCATAAAAGGTCCTGTCTTCGGAGGCCTCAAAAAGGTGGGATGAAGGTAGGTGGGATATTCCCAAATAGGAGTCCTTATAGAAGGGATCCTTAGTCCTACCTTCATCCCACCTTTTGAGGCCTTCGATGTCTAGGTTTGCAGATTTGGAGCTTCAAGGTTCGCGGGTTTCGGGAGAGGGAGTGATTGTAAAGTGTGGAAACCTATGTGGGTGGTGGTCAAAATTATGGTCCCCTTTTTTGGGTCCCTATCATAGTATGCCACTATTTGTTTAGGGTACCCAAAACAGGACCATTATTTTGATGGAGCACCCATGTGGCTCCTGGGTGGTCCTTGCAAGAAGAACGGTTGATGACATAAATCCTGCATTACCTTAAGGACTCCTAAATCATGGGCATTAATGGTATATTCCTTATTATGGGTAGTGCAGGATTTATATCATCAACTGAAGAACTGTTCGGAATAGAACATACTTCTACATTAAATGCCGTGTCAACCCCATGCGGTTCGATGCTGGATTAATGAACTCTAGTGACTCGAGTGCGGACACATAGAAGGCTGACACCCTGTGCTTCGGGCTAACATTGTGGGCTCGCTGCAGTCCCTTTCGTTTTTGCCCGTTGCTTTCGGTCATCTCGTCCGGGATGACTCTGCTGGCTGTCCTGTACAAAGCCAGCACATCTGTGGACCTCCTTAGAGGATCATGGGACTTAGTAAGTAGGTTATAACTGGTGGTATAAGTCCCCTAAGTGGGGTTGTCCTAATTATAACCTACTTATAACCCTACTTACTAAGTCCCATGACCCTTTAAGTAGCATGCACACAAGTGGTTTGCGTGCTTGGGCAACAAGCATTATTTGGCTCCCAGGCGTGCCATGGCAACACCTCACTGCACATTCATGCTAGTCAATCTAGTGACTTTCTGTTGATCCTGCTAAGATCTATACTGAACTTAGAACCCTAGCAAAAATTATAACTTAAGCTGTTTCTTAAGGATTATAATAACCAAACATTAAAACTATTTCTAAGTACCCTAAGAGATAACGATTTCGTCGTTCTGGTCGGACATCCCTCATGGGCGGCTGCACTCACTTGGCGGTCTCCATCAGCGCGACGTGACGGCCTGCAATAGCTTCCATACGACAGAAAATAGGTAGACAATAGCCGTGACGTGAAAACAGTTGCTGCAAGCACAACGACATACGGATGATGCAGTACCTCAGGACGAAGTTGTTCCAGCAGGGAGTACCACGCCCCTCTGCAACAGCACGACGACGACAGTGGCAACGACATGCAACGACAATAACATTAGCACCATGAGCAGCAGCAGCAGCAGTAGCAGCAGCACCGATGGCGATACTGATGACGACAACACCTCCGCCACGCAAGCACAAACCACGGCAATAAACACAACTACAACCACAGCCACAACCATAGCAAAAAAACACAGCCAAAACCACGTCCACAACCACGCCTACTCCAACCGCACAGCACTGCTACTGCTACGGTGTACGGCTACAGCTACAACGATGACGGCGACGAACACGACAAACACCAAGACGCGACGACGCTGCCATCCCGCCGCCTCCACCACTACCACCACCACGACAGCACCGACAGTACCGTGACTACCACCACAACGATGGCGACTACCATTGTGTGGAAGCCGTTTGAGAAGCCTACATAAGCCACTGCAGAATGCACTCTTGCAACCATACTTGGATCATGGGCGCCTTTCTTTCTAACTCAGCTGCTACATTCAGACACCTTAACGTCACGCCCCTGGGCGCTATTCAGACTGCTTCGGGCTTTACGGTCAAGTAAACCCTGGACTCAAAGCCCCGAGCCCTTCCATCCCAAAACCACACCCCTTTGCATGATACTGCCTCGTCCTGGGCCTTAATAGTTAGAATAGGGTTCCTTTAAAGGGATCCTTAAAACGGTTACTATAAGGGCACCATAAGATAGGGGTGTCTGGGGGTTTGCTTAGACGGCATGCGGTGGGATGCACCAGGCCATGGCAGCTCGCACGATGCACTCGGAGCGACCTTGTCGCAAGATGCCTTCGCTTACGCCGTGCGGGTTCCTGCACGGCCCTAGTCAACTCTGAAGCCTCAACCCGAAATCCTACAGCCCCAACCCCTAACCCTGACCCCAAAAACCGCAAAGCCCCACTCAACCCAGGATTGGGCCTGCTAGAATTGGATTCGCTCATGCAGCTCACTTTAACTTTATAACCCTACCCCGAAACCCCAAACCCTATAAACCCTAAACCCCCTAACCCTTAACCCCTATATAAACCCTACTAAAGCAAAACCCCTAACTTTCTAAACCCCAAATCCTCAAACCCCTGGCCTGAGAGGCCATGTTGTAGCCCTCCTGCATCGTCTCGAAGAGCGACCGCAGCGTCGGCCCTCGCCGACGGCCAGCTTAGGGCTTAGGAGCTTTCCTTTACTTAAAGGATCATGGGACGTAGTAACTAGGGCTATAACTAAAGTAATTACTTATAGCTACTTATAACCTCACTTAGGGTACGTACAACCCCACTTACTAAGTCCCATGATCCTCCAAGTTGGGCTCCTTTAAGGGATTCCTTTAAGGGCTTCCTTTGAGGCCGCCTCTTCGAGATGCCTTTAGAGGATCCTTTTAAGCTTTCCTTCAAGGCTTCTTCTTGTGACAATGTTATTAAAGGTTTAGGGTTCAGGAGTAAGGGTTTAGGGTTCAGGGGTAAGGGTTTAGGGTTTAGGGTTCAGGGGTAAGAGTTCTTTGAAGCAAGTGGCAAATGACAACCATACTGACTATCACCTCACAAAAATCATCATTGCCATGTTCCAGCGACAATACGAACTGCAATTATGATACTCGGCTCAGTTTAGCAGAAGTGCAACACTCCCCAACACACAAGCCCTCAAGTACTTCCGGAACAGAACCTTGCCCTCAAGCTCTTCGAAGCCTAAAGCCCTAAAGCCGTAAACCCTAAACCCCTAAACCCCAAACCCCTATAAACCACTACACCCTACACCCCTAAACCCTAAACCCCCAAACCCTAAACTTCCCTAAACCCCTAAATCCTAAGACCACCGCAAAAAAGGGCGCTCTCTACAGCCCTCGCAGGGCACCTGCCAGCTTCGACAGTCGCGTCCCGGCCGAGACAAGGTTCCTCCCCTGCTTGTCAGTGCCTGCCTCGGTTCTCAGGGTTTTAGGGGTTCAGGCGGTTTAAGGGTTTATAAGGTTTAGGAGTTTAAGGCTTTAAGGGGTTGTTACGGGTTTTAGGGTTTAGGGGTTTAGGGGTTTTGGAGTTTAAGGGTTTAGGGGTTTAAGGGTGTAGGGTTTAAGGGGCCAAGGGTAGGGTTTAAGGGCTTACAGTAATCCCCATAAAGTTGGAAACCGGATTAAGGCCAAATAGTGCTGGGATTCCCTATACATTACTCTTAAGGATTGAGGCTATTGGGTTTCCAACTTTTTGGCTTCTACTGTGGGGGTTGAAGGTTCAGGGTTTAAGGGTTGTGGAGGGGCTCGCAAGGCTTTACGCGAGCTTTTGCAGGTTCTGGAGCTGCAAAATTCCTACACCCTAAACTCCGGGCTAAACTCTGACCCCTAAATTTTGGCCATCGGGAATCAAGGGCTGGCTGTGTCTGGTTCTCTCCAGCTTGGGGGACTGGTCATGGCCGCATGTGGATTCGGAACTGAAGACTACCATGTGCTAACCCTATGGCTCGCGAAACCCGCAGGGCTTAGTGTTTAGGGCACCAGACATTCCAAAACCCATTAATTCAGGAGTATACCTATTAAATTACAGTCGGATCCCCATTATGATCCAAGGTACATACCTCAATTCTTGGAAGGTCTGGGCCCAAGGCAACGGGTCTTCACTGCTGCCCTACCAGAGGATCATGCAACTAGTAATAGTAACTTGGTAAGTTAAGCTCTCTATCGATATAATTACCTGTAGCCCCAATTCATAAGCTTAGTCTTGCCCACTACTGGACTTTGAAGTAACCAGGGAGAAAAAAGTACAGACTTTTATCTTATAATGGTTCCTTTAAGGAGCAGGTACCAAAAAAAATATTCAAGTATGGTACTCCAAACCCAGGACTAAGTCCTGCGATCCTCTAGTTACACGACCTGGGCGGCGAACCCAGGTCACGAAGATCTTCAAGTCACAGGCATTCTGGTTGCCTTTGATCGTGCTTTCGGTTGCATGCGTTTGGGGGGTTGCGCTTGGGTCCAGGCAAAGCGTAAGAGAACATACCCCGCAATAGAAGTAGGCGATAGTGTTAAAATAATGCGTAGAAAAGGCATTAGTGAAAAAGAACGGACGAGCCATTGGGTGAGAACCCACCAGAAAGTGAAACGAATAGATAATAAATTAGGTCAAAGTTACTACTATTTAGATTTTGTGAACGATGATAAAACAAAAAAGGTTGTTTGCGCCACGAGTCGTTAAAGGTGTAAAAAACCATAGATCTAATATGTTTGTATATTATATTTATTGTATGTTTGAGCCAAACGAATCACGGTTTCAGGGCTAGGGTTTCTAAAACTATAACCAAAACACACACTTCTGCAGCATCCACGCAATGAGGCTTCTGTGTCTCCATGATAGGAAGAACTGACTTCGACTCAGCCCCAAACTTCCAAACCCCAAATACCTACACCCCAAACTTCAACGCCGACTGTAAACACAAACACACACACACACGGAGGCCATCGTAGTGCTTTGGCTTTGAACTGCTAAACAGTCGGAATTCCCCACTAGAATATTAATGCTATAAAAATAATCATACTATAATAACAATAATACTATAATACTCATACTATAATTTCTGTAATCATACTACCAAAATAACACTGTAATAATAAAACTATACCTTGTCCGAGCCCAGTTCTGGGATGCTGTTAGCAACCCGAAATCTAAACACTAAACTCGTATTATAGTAGTAGTATGGTAGTATTATTATTGTATTACAGTAGTAGTATGGTAGTATTCTTGTTGGATTGCTATGTTAATCTAGTATTAATATAGTATCATTTAATATGGAATTAATGTAGTATCATTTAAAACCCTGAGCCCCAAAACCGCAACCTTAACAAGGGAACCAAGGCCCCGGTCTTGGTCCTCTCGACGCGTGGGTTCCTATCATCCCTGCCTAATGAAAAATCGGACTTTCAAGGTGTATTCGCGACTTAATGTGTTCATTTCTGCACTATGCATGGCATGAAGCATTGTCGTTTCTCTTTGTAGGCATGTGTCTCATGAGAAGCCCGAGAAGATAAGGCAATGGGGCATCGCATGAGCCAATTGTAGCACCTAGTCACCTAGATTCACCTGGTCTAAACCTACATAGACGATTAATCCAGAAATAGATTCAAAGCCAAACGCTGGAAAACACAGTGCTTGAATACTGATAACATATATCGCGGCAACAAGAACAACTCTTGGCTTGACGAGTCCTACGTCCCAAAATTTACGCTCTGAGTGACACGGATTACCTCACAGTCTTTTCGAGTCCGGCAGGAGCGTTGGGATTGGCATCCCCCCGGAACGGAAGTGCCACGAAGGTGAAACGGCTTTGCTTTGCTCACCACAAGCTACGATCACGAGCGCGCAGCACTCGCAGCTATCTTCGGGTGACTCAGCCGCGCAAAGTAAACAAGTGTCAAGATGCCTGTGCACAGAGCTTGCTGTCTTGTTCACGAATCATCGGAATCCCAAGTCCTGTGGCCTAATATCTCTCGTCTGAATTGAATGAAACGATCCTGCTCTATCTGATTGAGAATATTGAGAGTGTTCCGATTCGATGGGCTCTGCAAATCGTCAAGTGCAGTTTGCCAGACAGTGTCGCAGTCTCGACTAGGGTCGAAGTCATCATACTCGTCGCCGGCCATCTGTGAGGCGTGAACAAATCCCAGCTGAATTTCCTGATCTCCCACAAAAGAAAGCTGATGCCCAGACAAGATCCTTCCGATGTAAGACAGCTCTGCCACGTATAGAGGTTCAGCCCCACTCCGAGTCCTCAAAGACGGTAAATGGTAGAGGCATGTCTCAGTCCTCTCATCGCCCATCCTCTTATCACCCACAAGCCATGCATTGGTGAGGACGCGGATGATGACGTATTCTCCCGATAGATCTGCAGAGAGGAACTCACCATGCTTTTCCGCGATAGTACGGATCTTGTCGTCGTCTGACATCAGCACTGCTTGCAGCATGTCTCCATCCTGCAGGTTTGAGGTTAGAACTGCCTGGTCCTCGCTGAGAACGTGTGCATCTGTGGTCACAAGCTGCAGTATCATACGCTGCATGGCATTTTCCGCGGCAAGCAGCACGTCCAGCACAGATGTTGACGGTCGAGCCAGCCATCGTCGACACTTCAAGCCGCAGCGCCATGCCTCAAGGGGTTTGACGATCTTAAATCGGAACCTAACACACCTTGAGGAAGAAGAACTGGCGTGTAGCCGCCAGCATGTAAGCCTTTTAGAATGGTCCACCTTTGCTCTTGCGGCATTTTTGTCTGCTTCAGGTCGTTGAGAAGTCTCGGGCATGGCATGTGGGGTTTTGGGGCCATGTGTAGTTGGCTAGGTGAGAACTTGTGAGCTTCGTGATTTGTGAAGACTTTTGGCATAGAAACACTGTTTTGGTTCAAGGTTTATGTTTTGGGAGGTGTTGGAGATTTGGGCGGGGGCTTTGGTTGAGTAGGGGTGGTGGTCTTAGGATGAAGGTTTAGGGTGGTCTTGGGATGAAGGTTTAGGCGGGTCTGGGATGCAGCTTTAGCGCATTCCCGTTTGTGGTTTCGTTGTGGCTTAGGGTAAGGATTTATGTTGTGGCTCTGGTTTAATGGGATGTGTTTGATGAGAGCAAGGACTGTTCGGTGGATTTGCGTTGGGTTTTGGGGTGTGGTGAAAGCGTATGGGGGCGGCTATAGGTTGGGCGTAGTTTCCTATCAGGGGGACACAACCCAGTTCAGGTTAGGATATTTGTCATAGAATGGATAAGGTTAAGGATTGTTAGGTGGATATGGTTTAGGGGTTTAGGGTTTGTGGTATAAGGTGGGATTTAGGATACTGTCTTACTGTAGAAATGGGGCAAAAGCGTAGGGTGGGGGTCAGGGTGTGGGCGTGGCATGAACTGGGAAATGACCCTCCCTAGCTCCTCGACCCCCCAACTACCCTTTATTGTAGCCTAGTTTACTACTATTTGCTTAAGAACCCCCCAAAAAATAAAAATAATAATCCCTATATTACCCCCATAAGGAATATATTTTTTATTTTTTGGGGGTTCTTAAGCAAATAGTAGTTTAAGGTACAACTTCAGGACTTTACAGATTGTGGGTCGCAAATGATGGGGCCTAGAGCTGGCGAAGCTGAACTGAAAAGGTCAAAGCGTGGATTTATGACTATGTAGGCTCATGGCTTTGGGCTCAGGGTTCCGTTGGTCTCAAGGTTCTCCCTGAAACCTAAACCTAAACCAAATGCTTTTCGTTTCTAGGTCCAGCGAAATATACCTTCACCCTGCCAGAATGCATGGACCCTTCAGAATCCCAAATCCCAGACCCCAGCTTGACACCCAAGAATCCTCCACCCTAAACCCTAAACCCTAAGCCCTTAAACCCTAAACCGTGGTGTGCTTCTGGAAAATTCTGGAAAAGATACCCCACCAGTCCGGGCCTATGCAGTCGTCCCTGGCCTTGCCGCAGGTACCTGCCGTCTTTTCAGTGGTTCAGGTGGTGGGTTTACTCTCTTCTTCAACAACCGGGCCCCAAAAAGTTCAAACTTTCTAGGATAGAGCTCGTATATGAGGCCATATATATATATATAAGGCCAAAAGTTTAAAGTTCTCCCATCCGCCATCTAAGCTTAGGGCCTTAGAGCTGAGAGGCGGGGAGTTTCGAGCTTCAGCTTTGCTGGGGTGTTGAGTGTAGAATGTTTAGGGTTTAGGGGTTTAGGGTTTAGGGGTTTAGGGTTTAGGGGTTTAGGGTTTAGGGGTTTAGGGTTTAGGGGTTTAGGGGTTTAGGGTTTAGGGGTTTGGGGTTTAGGGGTTTAGGGTTTAGGGGTTTAGGGTTTAGGGGTTTAGGGGTTTAGGGGTTTAGGGTTTAGGGGTTTAGGGGTTTAGGGTTTAGGGGTTTGGGGTTTAGGGGTTTAGGGTTTTGGGGTTTAGAAGTCAAAAATTGAGATTGAAGAGTTTAGGGCAAGTTTGCGGCATGGTGCGGGCTTTGGCTGCCTGTTCTGCCAAGGGGTGCAGGACGCCGAAGAGACCCGAAAACTACCAGCAGAAAAGATGGAGGGGGCCCCGGGGCCTAAGCCAGCGCCCTGAATGATTCGAGATGGTCTCTCAAGTGGGATGTAGGGACTTAAGACAAGAGGGCGGATAGTATACTAGCCTATCAGACGTTTAAGCAAACAAACCTTAAACCCTAAAAACTAAACCCTAAACCTTCTTGAAGTCAATGAAAGTTGCGGGCTAAAGCTCTGAGGCAGATATGTTTTGGGTCTGACTCTCCTGTCTAGACGTCTCTCCATCGAACCATGATGTAGTTGCCAGCACTTTCTATGACAATACTACCGAACCACTACCACTGTCGTTGTTTCTTACAGTCTCCGCAGCATTCTTCGGTGTCTTCTTCACGCTGCTGCTGTTGATGCTGCTGGCGCCGCGTTTGCCGGTGGCGCATTGCTTTCGCTTACTGTCCTAGCATCAAGGAATCATCATTGCATGACTGATTGTTCTCTGTGGATTTTGCTGTTGCCCCCTATGTACAATTGTGTAGTCCCTGCAAGTGTTATGCTGGGAGAGATGACTAGTATGCTTCTGTTGCTTGCAGATACCATTTCGATGACCATCGAAAGTCATACCCTCGCAGCAACCGCACCACCATGAGCAGAAATCAGATTCTATGAAATTCTATGACTTATCTTGTTGATGCTTAGGGGCTGAGTACCATAGCCCAACAAGGATAACCTATTGATTTGTGGTAGGAACCTATAACCCCCAAATTAGAGGCTACCTACTCAGCTACTAAGGATATGACTGTTGCTATAACGGTTTTGGTCGGGTCAAAATGGCGTGCTCCCGGCCGTCCTCGCAGCAGTAGATACTAAAGGTACTTGTCGTTGTCGTTGTCGTCGTGGTGGTGGTCGTCGCGGTGGTGGTGGTGGTGGTGGTGGTGGTGGTGGTG
This sequence comes from Symbiodinium sp. CCMP2592, assembly GCA_905221615.1. Lineage (NCBI taxonomy): Eukaryota > Dinophyceae > Suessiales > Symbiodiniaceae > Symbiodinium > Symbiodinium sp. CCMP2592. Next base: position 1,982,896 of record CAJNDT010001779.1, on the reverse strand, counting down.
GTGGTGGTGGTGGTAGTGGCGGTGGTGGTGGCGGCGGTGGTGGTGGTGTTGGCGGGTCGTCGTCGTCGTCTTCGTCGTAATAGTAGTAGCAGCAGTAGTAATGGTTTGTAGTGGTAGTTAGAACAATCGTACCAGGTGAACAGGTCGCACTCGTACCTACACTCCAGCAAGCGACCATCAATACCTCAAAATCCGCAACCCTGCCAATCCAACCACCATTACTTCTACGAGGATACTGACTGCGCTTCTCTTGCGACTATTGCTATGCGGGTAGTTCTCTGAATTAGTGTCCCTTTTGAGGTCCTCCAAACAGTATGGCACCCTCATAAATGCCGTAAATACAAGAGACCCTAATTTAGAGAACCAACCACGTGTTTCTGGCCTTGCTTGAACATAGATGCTCCAGCAGTGAAGTCCTGCCCGAAGTCCGAAACCCTGTGAGCTTGGGTGTTGGGGAGTGAACTGCATGGCCTTCTAGGAGGTGCCTTGGAAAGCCTTTGAAAAATATTAGTAGGCAAGATCCTCTGAAGCCCAATGGCTCGGGGGCTGTGAGGGCTGGAACCTTGTGGCGATAGTCAGGTTTTGAGCGAGCTTTCCTTTCCCTTACCTTTGCTTAGTAGGGAATGGAGGAATGGGGTACAATTATAACTACTATTACTACCATTCTTCCATTCCCTACTAACCAAAGGTAAGTTCCTGGCCTGCCTAAAGCCTTGCACCGCACCCGAACATCGTCAGGGCTTGGGGTAAACTGCTCGGTTGATACGCTGCAGGACAAGGAGCATCGTGTATCATGCACTGTTTTTGTGCACATAAACCCCATGCACGTAGAACATGGAGCGAGAGAGAGAGAGAGAGAGAGAGAGAGAGAGTAAACCTTTGCCGGGTGACTAAACCAATCTCCCACCGCCGGTTGTCTCAGGTTTTATTGCATCGGGGTTTGGGGGAGTTTGGGGTCCGATAAATCGCAAACCGTGAACCCTCATTCGGTCGAAAACTGAAAATTGTTGAACAATCGTTGAACTTTAACCTTATCCTCATGAAACCCAACCCCAAACCCTAAACCCAAACCCGAAAACTCTTAAACCCCTTTAATGCCGGAAATGCTTGACCCTAAATAGCCCTAAACCCTGACCTCCCTCCCCCCTCTTCTCCTCCACATTGTAACCTGAGCAAGAGCTCACACTTCCAAGCGCCCAGCACTTCCGGAACAAACTGAATCGATCGTGGATCTGCGTTTAGAGTATTGGTGTATATGTTTAGGGTGTTATAGGGTTTGGGGTTTCAGAATAGTGTACGACTGCACTGCACCAACAACCCTGAGAACCGGTTGCTCGGCTCTGGATTGCGAATCTCAGTCGTGAAACCCCAACACCCTGCGATTACACTCCGGATATTTGGTGACCTACCCGTCCATGTAATGGGCCTAGGACCAGAGGCCATACTGTTCGTAGCTACCAGTACTCAGGATTCGTGCAGCGACGCTATACTTGGGGAGTGCTACCACACTTTGACCATACATTTGGTTTTATGGGTTGACACCACAGCTACTTTGTTGCACGGAGAGCTCACGTGACTAGTGTAGACTACAAGGAGAAAAGGTGCAGCTACCCAAGTAGCCTTCAACTTTACTCTTCAGCCACAGGGGTTCAAAACAGGGCCCAAACTACCTACCACGCCTCAGTGTTGAGGGTGGGACCCTCACCCCAAGACCTCGAAAGCCCCCAAAACCCTCAAAGCGCCCCGAGCTATCGAGGGGTGATGAGATCCCAGAAAAGCGCAATTTTCAAGGGCTTCAGGGCCGAAACTTCCAATGATTGGAAGTTAGGTTTGGGATTCCCCGATATGAATATGCTGTTGATTATAGAGCTTGGTTTAGGGATTGGGGCTTTAGGGCTGTTATGTGAACCCCGTACTAAGACCCCTTCTGGCTCTCGTTGACCCAAGGTCCCCACTTTCACTGCCTGTCATGCATCTGGAGGGAGCGCAGCCTGGGTTTGGAAAATTGGGCTTAGGTGTTCAGTTGTTCGTCAAGGCGGGCTTCGTGGGTTCAAACTGCTGAGGACTTAGAGCTTGCGGTTTCACGGGGCTTGAGCGTTCGTGGACAAAGGAATGGGGGTGCAGGGCCAATCGAGATCACAGTCTAGGTGCTCTGAAAGTTTTCTACAAACTGGTCGAAGACCGTGAGCCATTGAGGAAGGGTCCGCGGATTCGATGGCCTGCAATCAACGACATGACCCCCCACCTGGCCATGTGTAAGCGTAATTGTGGCATGATCGCTGATTTACCGCTTCTACAGTGACACAGCTTGAAAGCACAAAAACGAACCATGCCTGTAAACAATGCTCAACAAGAGCACATGCTGGGGCAAACGCCGCTGCAGCCATTGTCCCACACAAAAGAGCTGACCTGAACGCATGTCGAAGCTGCATCGCAAAGCAAGTATGATCTTGCAGTATGTCATCGAGCACAAGACCTTGCAACCTGTCAGCTACGTAGCCACATCTACCAGTACAAGGAAACTGCCATAATCACACTGACAGCAACGATAGGACTAGTCACTATGATCGTACTAATGGTAGTAGGAAAGAAGATCCTCTTTAACAACACTCAGTTGTAATAACGATGACAATAAGCTGAACATATAGAGGTCTTCAAGGGAAGCAAACCCTCATATTGAACCTATAGGCTCCTGTCATACCGGTGCGAAAAATGCAAACCAAAATGTAACAAACCCCCTCCTGAATCTAAAGCCTAAAACCCTAAACCCCTAATATTAAACCGTAAACCCCTACAAAACCTAAACTAGGAGGGGGCCTCAAACGTACCAAGCCAAGCCACGCGTCCATCCCGTAGGTTGATTACGAGGTTGGTCAGCCTAGGACGAGCCAGGTTGCCAGACTGTGAAGGGTCCAGTGTTCAGGGTTTAGGCTTGGGGTTCGGGTTCCCGTTTCCCAGGCGAATCACAAGCAGGCAAACCTTTGTGAAGATGCTTTTGTATTGGATGAAACTACCCTGAGGCCCCAAAGTAGTTCCTTTTTGGGGTTCGTATATAGAAACCTATAACGTAATCCCAAAAAGGAACTACTTTGGAGCCTATGGGTAGCCCGAGTTTTACCAAAAGTACGTCTAAGTTGAGTTACAGGAAGTCTCGGGTTGATAGGCCCTTTAAGGGATCTATAGAGATACTGGGATGCTATATAAGGGCCCCTTTAAGGGATCTATAGGGGTACTATATAAGGGGTTCGGGATCCTTACAACTTAGAAGGCTGTCCCATGGCAGACATTGTAGAAGCCTAAGTAGTTGATTAAAGTATCTTTCGGGTTCCTTGTGAAGAACTCTAGTATGAGTGTCGGTTCTTCGGTACGGTTCACCTATTTCCATCAGTGAGCTTCGAGGATAGTCACATACGAGCTCTCACTGGGGCTTTGTTAGCAAGAATAGGATGTGGGCGTAATTGTGTACTGTGCTTATAACACGAATCCCTGGAAATGGAACTGTGAATCACGATCCATGTTATACGACTTCAGGACAACCGAACACCATGGTACGCCGGATTGCACAAGACCGGACTCAGAACAAGCTGGGAGTTCTGCTGCGCGATGTTGTCTGCATTCGCGTAGATCTGTGGGCAGCTTACGTTGCCGCCTCGTACGGGCTTCCAGTTTAGGATTGTCTAATGTTTAGGGTTCCAGGGTCAGGAGAGAGTTTAATTAGGGCATCTCAGGCATTCATGATTACAGACCTAGGGCCGGGAGCAGCATTTGTCTCGTTTCTGCGCTTCAGTTTTGTGCTCTTATGCATCTGCCAGCCTGCACCCCTCAGTCAGTTCGCGCGGTTCAAAGTTCAGTGTTGCGACTGTCACTATGGCGGTGACTACAATGGTTCGTGTTCGAACTGTATAGCTTTCGGAACAAACACGTCTGAAGCCCGACACCTCGACACCTCGCACAGTGAACAGCCATGTAGAAGTGACACAACCTCCAAACCAAATGCCTGTAAAGTGAGCGTGAAAACATATACACTGAAGCCTACCCCCTGACACCCTCACTATCCTGAGGCATCTCTATATTATACCCGTCTGCATGATCAAACACTTCAAAGCATAGAGCAGCGCCCTGTGCTGATAAATCTTGGAACTTGTAAGCTTCGCATGTACTGCAAGTCTGGGTGAATGGGATCATGAAGTGCCCGGAGTTTAGGGTTCGAGATCTTGAAGTCCACACGAAGGAATCGACTTTGATGCCAAATCTCTACCCCAATCTGAACATCGTTTGCTCTAAGCCCTAAAAACCCCCAAACCCCTTACGCCTTAAACCCTGGAAGTCCCGTCTGCCCCTGAAGCCCTAAACCCCTTATACCCCGTAAGCCTGTGCTATGTTGATTAAGACCCCGATGCTGTTCAAGAAATGGTCTTGGGAAATATTTTGAAGTAAGCACTTAAAGTCTAATCCTAGCCTTATACATGTTATAGTAGCCCTTATAGTAACCTTAGTGGTAACCCCTATTGCAAGCTTCACAGCAACCCTATAGTAACCTTTATTCCAGTCACCTTTAAAGCCACCATTACCGTCGCCCATCTAGCAACTCCTACAGCACACAACCTTAACTCTAAACCCTGAACATCCCTAAGCCCTAAATCATAACCTTCACAATAACCGTTAGAGCCCTAACCCTAAACCCTCTGGACCCTAACAGTAACTCTTACATAACCTTTCTAGTATAGCAGCCGGTATAGTAGCCCTTATATAGCAACCCTTACAGTACACAACCCCCCAACAGTAACCCCAAGAGTGGCCTCTGGAGGCGGTCTCTGTATCGTTAAACCCTAAACCCCTAAACCCCTAAACCCCTAAGCCCTAAACCCTAAACCCCGAAACCCCTAAACCCTAAACCCCTAAACCCTAAACCCTAGGAGTCGCCTCTGGAGGCGGTCTCTGTATCGTTGCTGCAATCTGTCGGATCAGCGGGGCCAGATTGGGATCTGGAGACCCACCTCGGTGCTTGGAGGAGGGTTTACGGGATAAGAGTTAGGGTTTAGGGTTTAGGGCTTAGGGTTTAGGGTTTAGGGTTTAGGGTTTAGGGTTTAGGGGTTTAGGGGTTTAGGGTTGAGGGTTTTAGGGTTTAGGGGTTTAGGGGTTTAGGGGTTTAGGGTTCTTGGAGGAGGTTCATTGGTAGTTATAGACATAGGGAATGAGGGCTTATGGAGTAGAGTTGCAAGTCCCTTCATACGGTTTGTAAATATCCGAGTGGGAGCATCCCTGGCGGGTTTAGTAATTACGCCCAAAGTTTAGGGCTTACGAAGGAACCATGTGGGTTTCGGGCTCAAGGGCATTTGGGGATTTGGGGTTTCAGGGATAAGCATTGCGTCGTGTTACTTCGCATTGTCGTTCTGGTGCAAGCGAGGGTCCAAAAACAGAACACAGAAACCTTGAACGTCTTGACCTCACTTGAGTTTGATCAGGAATCGGGGCAGTCGGCCCCTAGCCGCTTATGGGCTTTCTGGAACAGGCCTGTGCTGCCGCCAATAGTGCGTCGAAGGTGGTCTGGAATCGTACGGGATCGGTGTGCAGGAGGAATCATCACGAGAAGCCGGCTTCCTCGTAACTATTCTTGTACCATCAGTGCAAGGATGCTAGGCGGCCTCTGGTATGCAGAAGGCAACTTATTTGATACATGGTGGAGACAGATTTCGATGAAGCCGGCTGCTCAGTTCCAGTTGCAAGCGTTTACTCGATTGTGATGATGGGTTGCTCCGATACATTCTGCAACACTGTGCTGGGAAGCCGGAAGACTCCTCCGCCAACGTTCACCCACACGAAAACTTTCGATGCGGGTCCAGTCGCTTGCACAGTTTTACCCAAACTTCCTTGGCCTGAAGACCCTAATGCCAAGTAATCCTAGGGCCTGGATATTGAAGATGAGCGGATCCCTAAAACCGATCTTGAAAGGGTCTAGGAATAGTAAACTCCTGAAGTTTCCGCGGATGTCTGGCGCGAGAGTTTGATTCGCAAGATTGGGACCGGCACCGTGAGTCCGCAATATATATATATATATATATATACATATATATATATATATATGTATATATATACTTCTGTATGACGGTGCATGGCACAAGACGGCACGGGACGCCCCCATCCACCCTGAACGCAGAAAAAACCTTCACAGCTTAATCCCAAGCCCCCGGCGCATAGATGCTGCTGTTTTGTAAGGCGATGCTGTCCGAGTCCTGTGGCAGAGGTACGCTTGGGTGGCAAACGCGCCCAACGATTCTCAAAGGAACACCCAAAACATGCAGGAGTGATAGCAAACATGCAAACACAGACAGAGACACACACACACACTCTCTCTCTCTCTCTGTCTCTCCCTCTCTCTCGCTCTCTCTCTTTCTTACGTCCGGATCGCCTGGGTGATGCTGTCAAAAAATCTACACCGTATTCTAAGTATTGAAGCCTCTTTTGCCGTCGAACCCTTATTGTAATCCTTATAAACCCCTTGAAGAGAAATCCACTAAAAGAGCCGTATTCCAACCCTAGAGCCTATAGACCCCAGACCCAAGACCCCAAACCCTAAGCCCTAAACTCCCAACCCTAAACCCTAAACCCTAAACCCCTAAACCCTAAACCCTAACCCCTAAACCCTAAACCCTAAACCCGTATGAAATCTTGAGCGCCATGCCTTCAGCACCAGCTCTGCCGACTCCTCCACCTCGCAAGTGATCCCAAAAGCCAAGGGCCGAAGCTGAATATTGAGACGTCTTAATAAGGACTCTAGAAAGGTTCTATAAGGGCTAAAAGCTCTCTCAGGATTGAGTCCTTTCAGGGTTGTGTCAAGGCTCATAAGGGCTCTCAGGGACAAACAAAAAGTCAAGGCTAGATAAACCAATGGCTCAGGGCTCAGAGTCCAGAATTGTGCTACAGGCTACAGAATTTCGGGCTTTGTTGTTAAGTTTTTTTTGTGACGATCCTTTTCCTGTCCGCGGGTGAAAAGATTCAGATGGTTGTCCTCAAGCCCTATGTCTATCAAGATACCCTAAACCCTTCATGCCACATTTAGGTCTCATCTCTGCCTTTACGGGCATCCGAGGTGTTAACCGCAACCCCGAAACCCCAGACCTTTTACAAAATCCGAAACCTAGGTACTGCCCCCATACAGTAAGAGTCTATAATCGGGCTACTATTAAGGTCCTAGTATATCTATATTCTGATCATCTTATTTAACTATTACTGAGTGGAGGCCGTACCCAATCCGAAACCCAGGTAGGACCTTTCTGATGCGAACCCTGAACTTCCACAAATCCCAAACGCATGTAGAACCTTTGAGATGCCTTTAGGCTTTAGGGGACCTTTCCTAGATCCCTGGCTACCCTCCGTTATACCATAAATACCATTTTTAAGGACCATGAGGGTTCCATCAAAGGGCAATTGGGGCGGGGGGGCTGGGTTGTGGTAGCGGTTGAGTACAGAAAGCTTGCAAAGACGAGTTTGTGGGCTTCGCCTCTGGGAGACCGGGCCACACCATGCCGAATATGGGGATTTCAATAGATGACCCTTAGGGTTCCTTGAAAGGGTACCATAAGGGTTCCTGTGAAGGATCTATAAGGGTTTAGGGTTTAGAGTTTCCGAAAATAGGGGACCCTAATATAATACTCTAGACAGTAGGATCCTTTTTTAAGGACCCAATATCAGGTAGCCCTATTTTCATAGGGTTTAAGGCTTTAGGCTTTCGGCCCTGTAGGCTTGTGGTAGAGCCCTGGTGCCCTAAACCCTAAACCCTAAACCCTATACCCTAAACCGCCTTAATCTGAAAGACCATCCGTCGCACTGGGTCCGAGGATAGAAAGACACCTGAGCATGGGGCCCCTTAGGTTCAAAGGGGAAAAGGAGGGACCCTTTAAAGGGATCTATAGGGATTCTATAAGGGTATAGGGTTTAGGGTTTAGGGGTTTGGGGGTTTAGGGGTCGGAGAGCTCGGCTTTTGGCCCGTTTGGATCTTGGAGTCTGAGGCCGCTGTGATGTGACGATCCTACCCTATCAAGGTCCACGATCACGCAGTCTCACGCCCCAAACCCGATTCCCTGTTCCGTCATTCCGTGATCAACAACAGGCTGCGAGGTTGGCGACCTAGGCTTCCTACACTCTAAGCCTGCCTGGGGATCCGAATACCTACTGCTATGGGGAGGAAAAACCCTGAAAACCATAGGGTCATAGCCTTCTGTCTTGTAGGGTTTGGGGCTACAGGAAGAGGTTTCTGTCGCAGAATCAAGCCCCTTGACGTCGACATCCACTACTATGAGCTCTCTGAAAAAGCTAAAGAAGCTTCGAAGCGTGACAAAGAGGGCAAGCCTAACACTAAACCCAAACCCTGAATAGGAAGCCTCCTGGGAACCTGCGTCTGGTTTGCACTTCTTGGAACCCGAAACCTACAGGCTTCAATGGCTTCTTGTCCAGTAGGAGGCTTTAGGGCTTAGGCTTAGGCTTTAAGGCTAGGAATTCAACCCCGAATCGGGTGTAGTTTCGTCTTGCATACACTTTGCGATTGATCCGGGGCTTTGTAAGTTGAACCAGGTGGCGCACCGGACTTGAATGAGATCCGTTTTCGCATGATGCCGTGTCATATGTGTGGGCTTGGGGTTCCAGAAGGGCGGTAACGCTGAAGAGCATGCCGGCTGCAATACCAGAAGCAACAAATAGGCTAGACCCGCGAAACGAACCTGCAAGCATCCCGAAACCTACCGCTAAGCACCTGCACGCGCTTTACTACAGCAACTCGGGCCCCAAGTGACTGCAGCAGTACTATAGCTACATCCATCGGTAGCCATCGCCACCGCGAAAATTCTACCACACTGCTCTTCTTCATGGCAGTCTCTTTGTGGAGACCCTGGTATCTGATCCCTAGAATGACTAAACCCTAAACCCCACACCCCTGAAGACTGCGCCCTGGGACCGACGGCAGATCCTTAGAGATTTATAGGTATTTATAAGCATAATAAGTAGGGTTCTAAGCCCCCACAATACGGTTTATAAGTATAGTTACCCTACTTATCAGCCCCACTTACGGCGAAAAAGTAGGGTGACTGTACATTAGGACACTTGTAACCCTACCTCTGACTACCCAGGAACCGCCAATAAGAGTCTCAGGCATGGGCAGAGAGGAAATGCATCCCCTGCCGCCTTTGCTTCGGCGTCCTCTGCGTCGCAGCTCAAGGCCTCGCTCGCTACGGCTGGTGATATAAACCCTGCATTACCCATTATAATGGTTTAGGGTTTAGGGTTTAGGGTATAATGAATACCTTAACAGCACGTGACCTACCTTTTTAGGGATTTATATAAAGAAATCATATTAGGGGGGCCCTAAAAAGGTGGGTTCCTTAGGGTCCAGGTATACCGTAATTCCCATAGTTTAGGGTCCTTAAGGTAATGCAGGATTTATATGGTCAACAGTAGGATGGGAATCGGGCTTTTGGGGTTCAGGGCTTTGGGTTTCGAGGTTTAGGGCTTTTGGTTTTGAGGTTTAGGGCTTTTGGTTTTGAGGTTTAGGGCTTCGGGTTTTGAGGTTTAGGGGTCTATGGTTTCGGGAGTTTAAAAGGCTTAGGGAGTTTACGGCTTAGGGGTTTTGGCATTGAAGCGTTTTGTATTTTATAGTGTTTGGGCCTTGGGGTTGAGGGTTCGCGGATTCGGACCGGGATGAGCGGGGTTGAGTGAGCTTCCGCGTGCTTCTGTGAGTGTGTTTCTGGCGGCATTTTCCAGTGTACACACATGCAAGCGTTGCTCTTAAGCCTTGGTATGCTTGCGAGTCCTTGCTGCATGGTCTGTCCCTGAAGGCACTCCAAAAATGGAGGATCAGGATTACAGAAAGGGCAGCAAGCAATCATGGCTTAGTCCTTCGACAAGTTGGGTTTGCGCGGCATCACCGAGATACATCGTCAAAGCCTCAAGACTCGAGGGTGCATATGGAGGATCGGTAAGCGCGGCTATAAGCTTCTGTATAACCCTAGCTACGAAGTAAATACCCTTGTCGCCCTGGTTGCGAAGTCTTCCTCATCCTCCAAGTATTTGTTAACCTAGGTGCGTAAATCATCACCAATACTATTCTTGGCGTTCCCTTATCCAACGTACAGTACACTTAATTATTCAGGCCCTCATACTACCCATACAACCTTGGCACCCTGAGTCAAGTGCCGGGCAAGGACTTTGCTCAGACATTTCAGCCGTTGCGCCCAAACTCTTCGGGGAACTATACGGACAAGTACTTACAGCCTCACTTCAGGTACTTATCACCCTTACTTGCCAATCTCTACAACACCTTCCCTTTCTGAATCAGCTCACCTTGACCCTCCCTTTCTGAATCAGCTCACCTTGAAAAAGAGAGAGAGAGAGAGAGAGAGAGAGTGAAAAAGAGAGAGAGAGAGAGAGAGAGAGAGAGAGAGAGAGAGAGAGAGAGAGAGAGAGAGAGAGAGAGAGTGAGTGAGTGAGTGAGTGAGTGAGCCAGGCCGAGCAGTCCACCAGTGTACTGGGGGGAAAACGGGTCCCTCAAGCTTCTGGCCCAACGGTGCAGTGTGACTCAGAAGTCATGTGTAAGTTGCATTGACACCTTCTGGGCTTCCAGCTGCGTCCGCTACGTGATGCTGCACGAGAAGCAAGAGGCAAAAGAGCCTGTTTTAGGGCTTAGGATTCAGCGTGCCAGATAAAAGTTGCCTCTCAAATAAGATTCCGTCGGCGACTGCAAGACAAGTGCTTCTGGGTTTGTAGGGTTCCATGCCTTTGGCAACTAAGGCAGCACTTGACACATACATATCATCGCTGAAAGTAGATGAACAGGGTTTCGCGAATGATCTGCTAGAGTTATCGAGGGATTGCACAACTTGTCTAGCTGTAGAGGCAGCACATGTATTGTGCACTGAACTTTGGCATCGCGCTTGCTGCATGATCCAAAATACAGATTACACTTCAACTCTAATCGTCTAGGGTTCTGGCGGCCATAAGGTCCATAATGGCTCCTTTTAGAAACAAAGCTATTAAACTTTGGTACTCCAAAGCCCAGTCTAGGTAGGCATGAACGGAGACACTTCATGGACCCCGCGGATTGGCCCGCAGCCTTTTGCACTCCGAACCTTTGCAAGTTCCTGAATCACTGCATGGCCCTATGCACCCAAAGACTCCAATACCCTTTAATTAAGGACTATTCCTTCAATCATATGAGGGATCCTACCATAACTTTAGGCATGTTTCTCCATTGAGGGACATTGGACTCTCTTTGCAAGCCGAGGCCTGCAGCTCGGCAGCATCCTGCCTGAAGCTTTACAGTTTTAGGCCGGGTCAGAGTCACGGTGTGAATTCTGTACAGCAGTGCTTTATGGGAAAGCAAATATGTCATATTATGTGCAAACTAAAAACACATGTTTATACGTATATGCTGTGTATATAAAGATATGTATGCGAAGGTATATCCATCCATTCATGTGTCTAAGTGCGTAGACATGCGTATTGGTTGTGTCCTTGTGAAGGCAGGGTTATCATATCGAGGCTGAACGATGAAAGATTCGGACTCTGTGCGCAATTATTGGTTTAAGTGAGACTGGGCGCCTCGCTTTTTGTTGTGTGTTTCCCAGGGTTTCGGGTTGGGTGCGTCTGGGTCTGAAGACCCGAGATACGCGAAAAACTGCCTATAATAACAATAACAAAAATGATAAAGCAAGCTGAATAATCTGATAAAGGGATTTGTAGGGCCCAAAAGATTGCTCTGGAGGCCTCAGCAATTCTACTAGGTTTGGCGGTTGTCAAACGTAAACATTGTCAGGGACTCGAGGGGATAAGATGCTAGCACACCGTAAATCCTAAACCGCTCGAGCCCTACAGTTGAAGCCGGACAGTTGGAACACCAATCTCCTCATGGCCTTAATGGTAAAGTATAGGGGATCCCAGCACTAATCATCCCAAATCCATGTTCCAACTTTCAAGGGTTGACTATACCCAGACCTTCCAAAATCCCTTAATTAAGGAATATACCTTGATTCATATTTGGGATCCTATTATAATTTAAGGTATATTCCTTAATTAAGGGATTTTGGAAGGTCTGGGTACATCAAACTCTGCCTGCACACCCAGAGCCGCCTCCCCGGTCTCGCAGCAGGGCGCTCAATCCACGCCGCATGAGCTCTGACAGCTTCCGTGGCCCGGGCCCCTTTTGGTTTTAGGCTTCACGGCTTCTTGGCTTCAGGTCTGAACTACTTACCTTTGGTGAGTAGGGAATGGAAGAATGGTAGTAATAGTAGATATAATTGTACCCCATTCCTCCTTTCCCTACTAACCAAAGGTAAGACTAGTGCTGGTGAGTGCTAGGGCATCTTTCTGTTCGACAACTTTAGAACTTTGCAGTAGGGTTTAAAGTTTCAGGCTCAGGGTTTAGGAGTTTAGGACTTGGGGTCTGGGATTTACGGTTTAAAAGGTCTAGGACTTCAGGATCGAGGGTCTAGGACAAAAGGTTAAGGTTTAGGAGCTTGGGTTTAGGCTTTAAGGTTATGGTTTGGGAGTTCAGGGTTTAGATTAGGCTTTCTTTTGGGTAGGGCTTTCGAGCCCTGATGCGATGCTTTGTCTGATGCGCAGGCAAGCCGTGGAGCCAGGCGGAGGGAGTGCGATTCAGGATTCTGGGCATGGCGGGCTGATGGCTTCGAGAGCGAAGGGTTCAGCATGGCTCACAGGGCTTAGGGTTCAGGGCTTTGGGTGCTCGGGTCAAGGCAGACAGCTCAGGGCAACATCAAGACCGAGAGCACCGCAAGCAGCAAGCATATGTTCGAACGAGAACTCTGAAGTCCATCTTTCGGCGTGTCCTGATGCCTTATACCAATCTGAAAGCGAATGGGTGCCGACACAGGGACCAGCTTGGTAAAACATGTGGAACAGAGTAATCTGCAAGGCTGGCGTGTCGGCATCGCGGTACATCTGCAAGCACCAGTACCTGTGAACTTGGGATCCATGCTTTGGGATGCCCCAGGGGGTTGGCACTTGTACAGTATCTGCTAGAAGACCCCACCCACCCTGTAGTAGTGACTATGAGGGTCATATTCGGGTCCTACTATATTCCTGTTATACCACTATACACGGTGGGGGGGCCTTCAAAAATATCTGGGTAAACGGGTATACTAACCCTAGGGATCTAAGGACTCATATATTAAGGCTTTTGGGCCCACAGACCATATTATGTAAGGCCTTTGGGCTGTTTTGATCCCCAGGGTAACTAGCTTCCCTGCAGATTCCGCTCAAGCGGGAGTTTCCGAAAATAGGGAACCCAAACATAGTACCCGGAATGGTAGGATCCTTTTTTTCGGACCCCAAAATAAGGTACCCCCAATTTTCGGAAACTCTAAACCCTAAACCCTTTATAGAACCCTTTAAAGGACCCTTAAAGGATCCCTTTGAAGGTACCCCTAGTTTTCGGAAACTCCCAAGTGTAGGCGGCTCGAACCACACTGCAAACTGCCAGGCGGCACCCGCAGGCCACGCAGCACATCCTTGGCCGCAATGGATTAGAGAAGCTTTGGTTTGGGGGTTTAAGGTTTAGGGGTTTAGGGTTTAGGGGTTTAGGGTTTAGCAAATTGGTGCCAGAAGAAGGCCACAACAAACAAGTCGGAGTCAGAGTTTTCAGCTCCATTGCCCCAAAAACCCCAGAGGCACTCCACCTGAAACCTTGAATTTCCAGCCGCAGCGGTAATATTAACAATCTGAAGCCACAAAACTAACCTAAACGCCGGAAGCCCCTAAAAAAAAAATCGAAACCCAAAACCAGTATGGAACCGTCATCACAAGACCCTTAACTCAAATCCTACGAAAAAGACAGGCCTCTATCAAGCCTAATCTTCCGGTGCAGCTTCGGAACGCTATGTGAAGCAAAGCGAAAGTGGCAGCAAAGACCATCAGCTCAGACACCTCATGCGTCTCATCGTCATCCTCCTGGCAGAGCTTTTGGGTTCACGGCTGCGGGCTTTTAAGGTGTCAGGTTGCAGGGCCTGCAAATTTAGGGTTTACATATCATCCTGGGAAAGCAAAGTAGGCCCCGTGGCTTGAGCCCTACAAACCCTGACCTATAGCGCCAAATTCCCAGAAACCTCAACGCCAACCCGGCAATAATAGGTGCTTCTGTAGGGTGCTAGTGCACAAACCGTCAAGTGACGATATGCTGGTTGCCAACGCGTCAAACCGGAACCCGAAAGCATTAATCCCTTTGTCACCCTGTGACGCCCAATTCGGCGGAATGAGTTGCAAGACTCAGCTCTGCTTGACGGTGAAACTCCTCATTAACTCCCCCCAAAGCCGTCAACCCAAAATTGCTGAACCCAAACCCGAAAACACCAAACTCCGAAAACAAGCCTAAGAAGCCAAACAAGAAAACACCAACATTCCAATGAACTCCACCTAAACCCTAAACCTGAAACCCTAAACCGTCCTGAGGGCGCCGAGACCAAGGGTCCGAAATACCTACATAGGTAGTTGTCAAAATTATGGTCCCTTTTTGGGTACCCTAAATAATAGGTGCCGTATCTTTATAGGGTACCCAAAAAGGGGGCCTAAATAATAGGTGCCGTTTTATATCAAGGACCTAAACATGGACCATGATTTTGACTACTACCCATATGCTCTTTCCTTGGATGATTCGCCCCGTCGTGCATAAGGATAGACTGGTATGTTCTACGAACTGCAAAATTAGCATGGGTTCTACAAGTAATTATCCCCATACCCTATATCCCACATCCGGCCTAAGGCGTAGACCCAGGACCTACGGTTTATGATATACATCCTTCATGACCCATAGTAAGGAGTATATACCATAAGTCCCATGGCTTGGGGCTCTTAAGGTAATGCAGGGTGTATACCATCAACCCACTAAACCCTGAACCCTTCAGATCCCTTTAAAGGACCCCTTATGGATTCCTTTCCTAGGACCCCTGTAAGGGCGCCTGGGAATCCGGATGGTGGACGTAGAAGGCTTGTCTCCAGCTATCTGAGTGCCTCGGCTCAAGGCATTTCTGGCGCCCTCACCCTACAGGCAAATGCTCACTGGTCCAAAACCCCACCAAAATAAAACTTGAAACTTTCAGAATCGACTACCTTTTAAGAACCCCAAAAGTTGAAGAGTTCAGTTTACAGCCAACAAGAATGTAAAAGGTTTAGGGATTCTTGTTTAGTGCAATGGGCCTTTAGGTTTGGGATTTAGGGCTTACAAGGGTTCATGGCTATTTATTAGTGGGGTTTGGGACTCAGAGGCTGAAAGTATTGGGGTTTAGGGGGATCCGGTTTAGGGTTTAGGGTCTTTTTTTTTTTGAGCACCTTTTTCCACCGAGGGTCTATGGTTTAGGGTTTATAGGGTTTAGGGCATCTACCCACAAAGGTTTTCAAATGCTCGTAGCTGAAGAATTAGAAAGATTAGAGTCTGGGAATGTCTCTCACTACAACTGTACGCCTCAACCCTCATGACCTAAACCACTACTCGTCTCCCCAGTTTATCTCTACTGACACATTGGGGAGGAAGGATCTTGCTCTTGCTCTTGCTCTGGCTCCTGCTCCAGCTCCTGCTGCAGCTCTTGCTTCTGGCTGTGCTCCTTCTCTTGCTGTTACATCCCCCTATATAATTCAGAACAGGTGTTAAATGGCAGGGATGACTTCAGAGGATTTCACAGAAAGTGTTTTTTGTTTTGGGGCCCCAAGACACCGCAAGACCCGCAACTGCCTCCACCCTCAAAAACAACCGACCGAAGCCCTCTACACGCTCCAAAAAACCCAGATGCGCCACCGCCACTGCAGACAAGGGAGCCGCAAAGCCGGATGTGGAAAGGTGTGGTTTAAATGCAATGTCAACCTCAGCGATGGTAGAGGCTGTAGGGTTCAGGGGAGTCTGGCTCGAGGTTGTCTGGCTTTCGGGAAAACTTGTTTCCCTTTCGGATCCTTGTTACTTGCGGAATAGACGAAGTGTGTGGCAGAAATACCTTGAAGGACATTGAGGATGAGTTGATAAAGACACTTCATCATAGTGTCGTAGTGCTGCCTTTGCTCCGTGTAGGTGTCCATATCCAGAACTCTGCTTCCTTGCGGAGTCTGCTTGTCGGTTGACACTGCGAGAATCCCTGTCCTACAGCTTACGGCCGAACCTAGCTGCCGGCCCTCAAACCATCAATGCACGACGAGCATGACGACCAGTAAAGGTACGACGATCATCAGCTGCATGATGATGAACATCACCATCATCGGCATGATGAAAATCATCGCCGCCATCGCCATGATCGCTACACAATCAGCGTCACCAGCTTCATAACCGCCATCGTCGTCATCGTCATCACCGCGATCACCATCATCATCGTGATGACCATCATCATCGTCATCATCACCATTATCATAATCACCATCACCATCGACATCAGTATCACCCCCCAATTATCACCATCATCCCCCTTTCCCTCCTCCTGCTGCTCCTCCTCATCTGCCTCCTCCCGATCATCAGCATGCTTATCATCATCTTCCTTTTCATCGCAGTCAGCGTCATCACCACCACCACCAACACCATCGCCATCCTCTTCCTCGCTGTTTCCCTTGAAGAATTAGGGTTTAGGGTTTAGGGGTTTAGGGAAGAAAGCGGCCTACTGAGCGAGAAAAGATATGGGCGTTAGAAACAGAACGCTAGCGATGCTGATGTCCAGTGTAACCAACATGACATGAATCTTGCATTACTGCTTTTGCAACCGCCGTCGATGCCTTTCATTCTTGCTCGCTGTTCTTCTTGGTGCCGCCCTTACAACAAATAACCTCTTCATAAAACCCTTCTTCGAAACCTATATACGTACTCCTTATACAACTTTAATCTTCTGAACTCCTTATAACCACCATTAACAACCTACAACTTTCGGGCGGAAGGGGGGGGGGGGTAATTTTTGGGGTACCATATGAGGCTCCAGCTTGCCACTCGGATGCAAGGGGAAGGACGTGGAGGAAAGACTCCTCCAAGGCAGGCGACAGCTTTAGGGTTTAGGCCTTGTTACCTTTGGTTATTAGGGAATGAAAGGGGCCTTATAAAGGAGTCTATAAGGGTTACTATAAGGGATCTACAGGGGTACTATATAGGGGCGTTAATATTCCTATATCTTACCTTTGGTTAGTAGGGAATGGAAGAACGGTAGTAATAGTAGTTATACTTGTACCCCAGCGTCTCGCTCCGAGCTCTTGGTTCAAGTTTCGTGGTTGTGGGCAGTCGCCTCTGCCGGTCGGGGCTACACGGTTCCTCTGATGGCATTGTCCGACTCAGCCAAGCCTTTCTCGGAAGTGTGGTGGCCGAAGTTTCAGTGCTGGGCCCACCTCAAGCAAGCCTCGGCTGTGGGAGGAAAGGTGACTTTGTTCACCAACTGCCGGACCGACTTGGTCGAGGCGTGTGCAACCCGCCCAGCTCTCCAGGCACAGGTAGCACAATCTTTCCTGCCTCAACAGCCGCAGCCGGTCTCGGAGGAGGAGCTGAGGAAGATTGATCTCAAGGTGCGTGAATCCCTTCGGCCAGCTCTCCTGGGCGCGCTTCTCGCCCTAAACCCTAAACCCTTTCTGCGCACTGCTTCCTGAAGCTGCGGGCTTCTTCTTCGGTGCTGCCTTCGACTTAGGCTGCCCAAAGCTCTGTGTAACGTGCTCTGACTTGTGTTTGCGAAGGACACGGGGATTCCAAGGCATGCGCTCCTCCTGTGGAATCTTCACAACACCGACACTTGCTCCGACGATTCCCTTCAACCCTGCTCCGCAAGTCTCACTACGACCCCCTTGGAACGCGAAGGGCTCGAAGGGCGCCGGCAAGAAAGGCAAGGCCGGTAAGTCCGGCAAGAAATAGGGTTCCCTACTAAGCAAAAGGTGGGTTAAACGTGCCGTTTAGGGAACGCTTGGAGTCAGAGGTATTCTTGAAGGAACCTTGGAAGCAACCCTGCACGGAACCCTGAAAAGGAATCCAAAAGAAACCCTTAAGGGAATTGGAGGGTAAAAGGCGGGAGGGCCTGGGGTTTAGGATTTCAGCATTAGGGGGAACTTATTTCCGCCAGTGTTGCTTCGTATACCCCCCTTAGAACCATCATAAACACAATATTTCTAACATTTTCTTGGCCTTTATAAGAACACAAATACAGAATAATTCCTAAGTTTAGGGTTTAGGAGCAGGCTCTTAAGGGTTGGGGTGCGGGCTTTTTTAGGGTTGGGGTGCAAGGTGTAGTGTTAAGCTTAGGGTCCCTCATCTGGCACCGGAGCCTGTTGATTTGGGGTTAAACCTCCTATCACGAAACCGCGAGAATCCCGCCACGCCGTCTCCTTAGTCGAAGGCTCATGACAAACTTCAGAGGTCTGCAAAAATCTAATGAAACCCCAAACCCTACCTGTCCGAATTTCTATGGAGACTTGGGGGGATCCTATAAGGGATACTATGGGGGTTTAGGGTTCTTGAACCGGGGGCGCCCTCAGGACCTTTTTCGTTTCAAGTATTGATTGGGCTTAGGATCAGAAGGTTTAGGGTTTAGGGTTTAGGATCAGAAGGTCTTGCGATTCAGAGTTCATCTTTGAGAGTTTCCGAAAATTGGGGACCCTAACTTAATACCCCAAATAATACGATCCTTATTAAAGGATCCCCAAATAAGGTACCCCTAATTTTCGGAAACTCCCATTTTGGGAGTGCGTCATGTGACTGTGAGACTCCCATATAGCCGTGGACGTAAGCCGCCAGGTAGTTCATTGGACTTCCGGCGACACGGTATTGACCTGGGGCCTCAAACACCCAGGGTTTAGGGCTTAGGGGTTTAGGGTTTAGGGGTTTAGGGGTTTAGGGTTTAGGGGTTTAGGGTTTAGGGGTTTAGGGTTTAGGGTTAATTGCTGCACCCAAAACCCCAACCCTGAGCCTTGAACCCCAAACCTTACGACTACAAGCAGCGTACACCAAACGCTGAACCTCTAACCCGAAGCAAAATAACTCAGAACACGATGGCACCTGGTAGGAACCCGTCTTAATCTGGAAGCCCTTAAAGAGTAAACCTTACAATAACTGTTTCAGGAGCGCTTCTAAGAAATCATTTCAGGGATATCTAAACCAATGGGCGCTAGTTCGCGAGCCTGGGTTGGCCCAGCGGACCATCCACGGCCTCGTGTTGGCCTCTTCACAGAGGGAGGGGGTTTGAATTTTTTCGGGTGGCTTCATGGGTTTTAAGGCTTTAAGATGCTAAGCCGAAATCCGGGTCTTTTTATGACTCGAAGTTCGAGGTAGGGTTTGGACTGTCCGCAGAGGGGTGCAGCTGTCGTCGTGGAACCTGCATTCTAAAACCCTGGAGCATGGATAAATGCTCCATTCAGGACAAGAGCTAGAAGCTTCGAAGGACCACAAGGCAGACACACGGATCTCGGGATCACGATTTTGGGGATGATCCTAGCGCCCAAACATATGATCCTTGTGCCGGTGTGCTGTTAAAGTATCACTACTATTTTGGGGGGTTCCTGACTAAATTTCTTGTATAATATATATACACCAAAACCCTATTTTAGTTAGTAAGGCTCCTATATTATGGCTCGGCTGGAAAATTGAAGCTCGATGTTCGGGAAGGTCAGGTTTGGGATCACGCAAACCCGAAACGTTTTGTAGGGTTTCGGGTCAGGGAACCTCGAGCCATCGCAGAGCCAAGGGGAGGGATGGGGTCATCTTCCTGCTGAGAAGAAAGTAAACCTTAAGGACGAAATGAACCCTAAAAGGGTTTAAGGTTCAAATACCACTATAGGGATTCATAGTATATGGGCATAGGGCCCCTACTTTTAAGGGGCATTTGGTCCTTCAGGAAGTTTTTAGTTATGGCAGGGTTATATATACATGCCCAACAAGTTTCAAGGTGACCTACTTGGCCACTAACTCATTTCCTTGGTTATTCAATTGCTGGCTAGCAGCTAGCCCGGCATGCCTTCATAGACTTCCCTATGTCGCCATTTGTAGAGTTTGGGGATGTTACGGGATTATGATGGTTTAGGGTAAAGGGCATAAACATGATCAATATGAAGTTGGTTGTGACTGTGAAGATGAAGACCGAGGGCAAGCGACATTGTTGATACTGGTGACAATCTTGGTAGAGACAGCAAGAGGGACTACTATAGTAGGGACTTCGTGCAAAGGCTCCACATCACATTGGTTTTAGATCCTCTGAAGTGCTGGCTTTGGATCAAAAGCTGCCGGTTTCATGATCTCCCCGAAAGCTTGAACGGGATGACGGGGGAACTTCACCCGATCAGCTCTGTATTGCATATATTGGTTTGAGACTACGTTTGGATCAAGGCATCGCTTGGTAGATGTTGCAGATAGGCCATACACTTATGCTCTGTGGTACTGCCCAGGGCCATGCCGTGCAGCACCGCCGTGTAGCACCTTCCCTTCGTGTGCTTGCCACCGGTGCCACAGCAAGCGCTCGCAAGGACTCTTCAACGGGGATGGTGGGATCTAGGAAAAAAGATTTTACATTGCGGATGAGTTGTCACCCGATTCCCAGTCGGACTTCTGGCGAGGCTGCATGAGAAATGTCGCTTCGTGGCGGGGTAACATAAAGGCCTTAATAATTAGAATAGGGTTTCGGGGCCCATTATACTATAAATTTCATAAGGAACCCCCAAAGGAGAATAGGTAATTATTTAATTATTCAGGCCCCTATATTAACCTCATCCTCCGTGGCCTGCTGCGGCAAAGGCGGATGATGGACCCTAATATAGGGGTCAAAATAATTACCAATACAGTTTTGGTGGTTCCTTATTATAGAAATGGGATAATGGGCTCCAGAACCCTATTCTAATTATGAAGGCCCCTATGTTATGTTCCTGCGCACCGGCCTGCACGGCTTACTGTTATGTGCCCCTTTGTCTTCCTCCTCCTCCTCTTCCTCCTCCTCCTCCTGCGCCCCAATCTATTTAGGGTTTAAGGGTTAAGGGTTTAGGGTGCGCGCTTGGGCTTGGTTTTGGGATTGAAGCTTTAGTAAAACGGTAGTTAAACGAAACCGAACTGGGCTTCGGGCTGAGGGGTAAATGGCTTGGTGCTCATCGGTACATCCCGAACTAAAAGACATTCCAAAACCCTATAGGAGCTTTAATAACTAGAATAGGGTTCCTTCACAGGGTTGTATAAAGTTTACTATAAGGGATCTATGAGGATACTTAAAAAAGGGGCCTCAATACACCCTAAGACTAATATCCTAAATTCCCCTAAATCCCAAAACTAAGGAAAACTGGAGCTTGAAGTCCGCAATCTCGCGAGGCCTCCAATTTCTGCACTCGGCAGCCCGGGCACCTGCAAAAGCTTATGGTGCAAGGCTGGCGATCACGACTGTAGGGTTTAGGGTTCTTAGAACGGTTTGGCTGGATTGTAAATATCCATGCCTCAGCCCCAAACGAAGAGAACATGACACCTACACGCCACACCCCGAAGTTCTAAACCCGCAGAAAGCCTAAACATGCTTGGGCCCCCAAAAATCCTGCTCGACACGAGTTCCCTCACGAAACACCACCCCCATCCTCTCAAAACACTCAGAACGATCAGTTTGGCCCTCAACAAATCCTAAAACCCTCACTCCTAACCACAAACCGCTAAAACCAAATCGCAACACACGTCGTAAACCTTCACCTCCAAAACCAGAACCCTGAATCCCAACCTGCACCGCAACGCTCCTAAACCCCATCCTTCCCCCCTCCGACAACCGCAACAGAAGTCCCTGAAACCCAAAACCCAAAGATCACTAAACCTAAACGCTAATTCCCGGACCCTACATCCCAAAACATGAATCCTATAACCCCTTAGATGGTCTGGGCTCTGGGCGCTAACTTCGCTGCATGCTCCACAGGCGCCCAGGCCTCAAATCAAATTTCTAGGCTTAGGGGTTTAAGGTCGAGGATTTAATTTCAACCGACGCCTACCTTCCAGGGTTTGGGGTAGTGGTTTGGGGTTTAAGGATTTAGCGCCCCTCACTTTCAGGGGCTTAAAACTTTAGGAATCTAGGAATTAGAGCATGGGTTCCAGCGCTGCAGGGGTCTCCCACATCATTTGTAAATCGATCCTTGTCACTGGATTAACAGACATTGCAACTTGGACAGCAGCGAAATGTCCTTGACTTTGGAATGAGGTTTGCAGCTTGGCGTTGTAAGAATTTTTGTACTTCATGATTTTGGAAGTGGTACTTCCGACCTAATCACCTTGCACCAGAACAAAAAATGATAACTCCCCTCCAAGTGCAAACGGAAATCTTGACGTATGCGCTTGGAATCCCAAGCTCTTAAACCGTGGCTGACCGAGCGCGCCGCCCAAGCCCACTCCCAGAGTCAGTCCCAGCCTGCGTGCACGCCATGTAAGGTTCTGGGCTTATGGTTTAAGGTTCCGACTAAACCTTTGGTGTCCAGAACAGAGGTACCATCCGAAGTAACTACGTTGCTGCGAAGATCTGCGAAGTCAACAGGTCAGCAACATGTAGTACCTCGTCTGCAACGCGGACATGCGGCAAGGCCTGTAGGGCTCATCCGAAAGTATGACGCGGTTCGTGCCGCTGCATTTTGACATGTTCATAGTTGCGGAACACTGATGTGGGCCTATCGGGTAAACGGCCAAGTTGAACCGCAAAACTGTTTGCCAGGTCCGTTTTGACGACGCGACGGAGTGTGATAAGCATACTCGTCATTTTGCATTTTCAAGACGGCATCAGTTGCAGCGGAGGTCTGAGTTTGTGACTTTCTAGTCGCAAACTTCATGCGCAACATGGCGCAACATCTACCAAAACCGACGTCGCCATCGCAAGCATCATCGCTCACGGCTGGCTGATAAAACTCAGGGCTGCGCACCTCGCTAATTGCTGAAATTGTCTAGGGTCAAAATTCCGTACCAAGGCTCATTACAGGCCATTCGCAGCCAGCACCGAACACCAACTCGTTTGCTTACAGTCCTTGATCCCGCATCCCGATGCAGCCACATGTCCACTTTGCAGAGCTCGGCACATGTGCAAATCTGCGCCCGATTGGGTCAGGTTTCGGCACGGCGGCTGGCACGATAACACTTTGGTGCCTTAAGCTTAAACCTCTGCTGTGTTGTCAATGCTAACACTATCGCTTCGGTGCTAATGGCATCCCAGTCGTACAATGGGAATTATGTTTTGCGGGTGCAATCTAATCAGGATTGGGAACGTCACGCACGAAACTCTTACGGTAGAGTGCTCGTGAAAGATACTTGTGCTTCTAAGTAACTTCAAGCTTAATGAACGTAACACTGTTTATTCATACTGTTGCCGGTGCTTTATCGGCTCTGATCTTGTCATTCCAACCGACGTGAAATCGTTCACGTTCGGCACATTACCGGTGCTTCTCGGCTCATTGTGCTTCGTCGGATCCCTACTGGTTTGGATCACAGAGTTCCTGCATACTGTGTCGGTATCACCGTCAAGACAGCTGGAGTTTAGATACGTGGCCTGCGCCGACGGGACGATTACTCTGGTTGAACTGAGCTACCAGCGACAGCTCCATGATTGTTTGACGTTTGTACAAAGTTATTTCAATGGACAAAGGGGGTTTTGGCTTTATGCTTGGGCCGCCCCGCCGACTTCTTCATTGCATGCTGTTACGTGGTATTTTTTGCATGGTCCTGGTTCTGTACCGAAAAAAACACTTCTCAGCAGCTTGCTGTCTTCTTGTACGCTTCTCTTAGGAAGGCCCTGATGAGGACTTGTTGAAACAGTCCAATCCTTGCCTAAACTCCAAACCATATTCTAGTTAAAGACCCAAATCTCCAAATTCAAGGCCCGAAACGTTAAAATCAAAACTCGAATGTGTTGGCTTAAGCACCCGAAATCCTAAACACAGGGCCAGAAAAATCCACACCTACCCACAGAGCCCGATACTGCTCGAGCAAAAGATATGCACACGCATTCGTTTTCGTAGTCTTGCTCTTTTTTCTGCCAACTTGTACAGGTGTTTGAACGCGTACATACATATACACACATATGTGTATATATATATATACACACATATACATATGTATGTACGTATGTATACAGACATCCATGCATACATACATACATATACATGCATACATGCGTACATGATGTACATAATTACATACACACACACATACATACATACATACATACATACATACATACATACAAAACACATACATACATACATACATACATACATACATACATACATACATACACACATACATACATACATACATCCACACATCCACACATACATACATACATACATGCATAGATACATACATACATGCATACATACACAAATACATGCATACGTACATGCATACAATACATACATTACATAGATTACACACACATACATACATACATACCTACATACATACGTGCATGCATGCATACACGCATACATACCTGCATACGCACGTGCGTACATACGTACAAATGGACATACATACACACATACATATACAGAACATACTTATACATATACAGATACATATACATACACAGGTACAGATACAGATATTGATACCTTTACATACATATACATATACGTATGCATACACATACGTATACATACACAGACACAAAAATATATACATATAAATATGTATATATATATATATATATATATACAGATACATGTCTACGAAGGCAGACGATTACAGTCTTATCCGAGAGAGAGAGAGAGAGAGAGAGAGAGAGAGAGAGAGAGAGAGAGAGAGAGAGACAGAGAGAGGCTTCTTCTTCTCGTTTAAAGCACTCTGCATGGGTATGCCAACCAAACCTCGTAGACTGCACCAAAACAAACTTTGAAGGTCTTCAGGAATCGGAAACCAAACACCCCAGACCCTAGACCATAAGCTCTTACTTGATAAACCCTTGTAGTTTTAGTTAAACAATACACGTTGAAACAAATAACTTCAGCGATCTCCCTTCATGCAGGGGTCTGTGGTTTTCGGATGGCAAACAGGAGTTTCAAATTGCGGAACCGTGTTAGGGCCCTAAAGAGTGAGGTCTTTAAAACCTATACCCTTATACAATCCCTATAGACCCCTTTAAAGCTTCAGGGAACCCTTATAACTACTAGAAGATAGAACCTGTAAGGAACCCTTGAAAAACATGGCAAAATCCCGAAGTAACTCTTATCTACCTTTATGGGCCCCTTCAACGCCCCTATAAATCTTAGTAAACGAGCACGTATACCAACCCGTAAAGAGAACCGGGAGGCTTAAACTTTCAACCCTTACAAAACTTTTTCAAATCCTAAACGCTGAACACCAAACCATAATTTAGGGGTTGGGGTTTAGGGTTCAGGGTTTAGGGTTCAGGAACCCTAAGGCCCTTCACCGAAGCCGGAATCGATTGCGAGACCCGTTGCCTTGCGCCCATCTTTGTCCCCTCAAGGCATGGGCGGCTCAAGGCTACCCGTGAAGCTTTGTTTAAGGGTTCTGGTTCCTGTAGTTGAAAGTCAAAGAATCTGGGCCATTTCGGGGTTTGAAGGCTTCAATTTATGGCGTTCAGGGTTTAGGGTTGAGGGTTTCAATTGTTTTCAGGGTTTAATTGGGCGTTGTGGGCTCATCTTTTACGCCGCTTGGGATTTCTCAGGCGAATTCATGCAATTGGGTCTTACATTTCGGGCACCGTTCTTGCGTGTTCGAAAGGTTCGGGTGTCTTCGCGTGTTTTGGACATCTGCCGCGGTCTTGGTGTCAGGATGGGTCAGGGTTCAACAATATCCTTTCAATGACGCTTTGGGTAAAGGTTTCGTTTCAGGCTTTCGGGCCATCCTTGGGTAAGCTGATCACGGCGAACCCAGCCGTCCTGTGCCCCCTGCACTGCCATGGTCCTTTGTTCCAAACCTTAGAAAGCTTAAACCGCAGGCGAACCCCTACCTCGTGCCGTCTTGGGGATACATAATATGTATCCCTGCGCACTGCATTAGAGTCTCATTCTTGGTCCACCATTTCTCTTACAAGACATCTCAAAACATTGAGCCAGGAGACTCCGAAACCCGTCAACTAAGGATCCAACTATATTTTGAAGTGTAATTATTCCTTAATTCAAGGATTTGGGATCTGCGCGAACACCCCGAAACCCGACCATAGATCCTTTAGATTAACTTTTCAGCCACAAATGCGCGAAGGCTATATAGACATTCTGCTGCGCAGATTGGGAATCTCCAAATCCGTTATTCCATCATCGTTTTGACATGTGACTTATCAAGCGTTGAGCATTTGCTCCCCGTGTGCTCCGCCTCTCGTCACGATTTCCCTGGATCTCAACGACACCGATTTCTCTGGATTTTTTGGGGTGTCCCTCTTGATTTATTGATGGTCACTCACTGTCATAGTGCATATGATAGCACGCATAACCACATACTCATATGCACCTGCTCATCCATGAATAGTTACATATATACCTCTATACCTCATATATACCTCATATATACCTCTAGACCTCTATATCTATATACATATAAAAGTACATACATATATACATATATAGATATAGATATATATATATATATATATATATATATATATATATTATACACAATATGGCAGTACACGGTAGTACTGGCATGGCCTGGGGTCTACCCACCAAATACCATCATCAACCGAGAGGCTGTAACAGAGCTCCCATGCGATGTATGGCAGATGCGTGGCGGCAGGGGGGGGGGAAGCTTGGGTGTTTTGGGGAGTTGGGGCTTGAGGGCGCAGGATTCGAATGCTTTGGGGTTTGGGGATTTAAGGCCTTCGGGCTAAGAGGCATTAGGACTTGAGGGAGATTTTTGGCTGCATATAGCTTAGAGGGGCTCGGGCTTTTGAGCACAAAGAGGGTTGAGGGGTAGAGCTACGACGGGTGTGCAGTGTTGCTTATAATATCTTAGTCTTAGTGTTTGCCCTTACGTCGTCAAAGTTGCCAAATTTGTGCCGGGCTCCATGATTGTGATACCTCTCGTGGAGTCTAAACCCTAAACCCTAAACCTTAAACCCCAAACCCTAAACTACCAAGGGGACAAGCGCAGGGATGCTAGATGAAACCTTCTGCAGCCTTACGTACGCTAGTTTCTGTGCATCGGATCTAAAACGACTGCTTCTCTAAGGACTTTAAGCACGTTTTGCACGAATGCCGTCTTAGAATCTGTGGGAGATGCAGCATTATAGAAGTCGGGCGGGGGGGGGTTGTCGTGCTGCTGATGATGACCATACCCATGCTCACAACAAACAGATGCATAAATCGATACGGCCATGAATGTAATTTAAACCATCACTGCTGTCTTGCCAAAATGGCTTCGGGTCAGGCATGCTCAGGCAACCGCATACATGCCGCTTGGCGGTTTCTCTCCACCCTTTGTATCTTCAGCCCCGCCTGGATCCCAACTAACCTACCTTTTGCAAGACTTATATTGGGTGGTTGTCAAAATTATGGTCCCTTCTTGGGTCCTTAGGGTATACCCATTAATTTTGACAACCGCCCATATAAGGCCCAAAAAGGGACAGGTTTCAAGGGTCCAGGCAGGGCATAAGTCCAAAGCCCCAACGAGAGACTCGGAACCCACAAACGTTCCCTGCGCGAGAGATTCCTAAAACAGTAGACCCCACTGATCCTAACCCAGAACCTAAGCCTAAACCCTATACATCCTAAGCCCCAATAGCCTGAACCCTATAACTCCTGATCCTAACCCAGAACCTAAGCCTAAACCCTAGATCCCAAGCCCCAACAGCCTGAACCCTATAACTCCTAAAGCTCCGGGCCTATGAATCCGAATCTCTCTTCCTGAAGGCCTGAAACCCAACTGGAAGGTGCCCCTGAAGCCACATCCCTGTTCCTCAAAGCCTTTCCCTAAGGGTCCAAAGGATCCAATAATTAGGTACTTGGGTTTAGGATAGTAGTTATGTAGCTCAACATTTAGGAGAGTATATGATTATTAGGTACTCGGACCCTGAGGGTTTGCCTTTGAAACCGATCTCCCGGTGAGGCTGTTTTGCTTCCTCGCTTTAGGCGCCACCTACGGTACCCACGAGCTAAAGCGACGGGGGTTGAGGGGGCGTTGGGCTCCGGTTGGGCTGTAGTGCCAACACAGGACTCAGGATGCTTTTGGAGGTAGACTCTGGCGTGTGGCCTTCAAGTAGGGGAGCTGGCGGACTTTTTGTTCGTGGTTGCGGCGCCCACTCTCTACTCTACTCGATGGAGCCATGGGTTTCAAGGTCCAGGATTAGGGGTCAAGGACAAGGGTTTACTGTTTGGGGCTTAGTGTTGTGGGGTTTAGGTGGGGTTTGGGTCCCGAAACCCTTAATATTGACCCTAGACTCCGGACCGCAGCTTTGGGCTCTGGGATCGTTTGGGGTGGCATAAGTAGGAGTTTCCGAAAATCAGGGGGTACCTTGTTTTGGGGTCCTTATAATAGGGATCCTACTAATTAGGGAAGTAGATTAGGTTCCCCTATTTTCGGAAACTCCCAAGTGGAGTGCGAAACTCAAACACACAGATTCCACTTCTGAGGCTCGAATCGCCGAATCCTCTTTGCAAACCCTGAAGGCCAAACCATCAACGCTTAATCCGGAACTAGACCTTAAAAAGGCAAAACCTGCTTGTTCGCAGGGTCCTTGTAAAATCTATATTCGGGCAAAAAAATTAAGAACCGCCACAAAAGTAGGTTATGGCCTATGAAATCTATGTCCGGGCTGTATTAAGAGCCTGCAAAAAGTAGGCTATCGCAGGTTAAGGGTACCTTAACCTACCAAACCTACTTTTTTGTAGGGTCCCTATAAATTCCATATTAGGGTTGATAATAAGAACCTACAAAAAAAAAGTAGGGTTTGGTAGTTTAAGGTAGGGTTGAGGATTTACGGTGAGCCCGAAGCCTCTTCAACCCGAGTCAGCGCCAAGCAGTCAGGGAGCGGCCTCAGCCGGCCGGCCCCTTTAGGAGTCTTTTAGTTTAGGGTTTCAGGTTTAGGGCTTTAGGGTTCAGGGCTTTAGGGTTTTAGGGTTTAGGGTTTTGGGGGTTTAGGGTTTAAGGCTTAGGGTTTAGGGCTTGGTTTAGGGTTTCGGGTGTTGTTTAGTGTATGGTGTCAGGTTTAGGGTGTGTAAGGTTTAGTTTAAGGCTTTCAGAAAAAGCCCTGTAAGGTTCAAGAAGGGGTTTAAGAGGGATCGAACATATCTCGAGTTGTCCTGTCAGGGTTCTGGGAGAGATTGCAAAGGGATCCCCAAAAAAGGTTCTATAGAAGCTTTTGGCGTAAAGATGTGACAGTTTGTGTAGTAATGATGCTCACTTCCCCCCAAATTCTAGGATGCCCCGTAGCCTAGGAACAAAAAGGGCTCCCTTCTTAGTATTGGGTACCTTAATAAGGAACCTAGGACTACAAAAGGGAATTACGGTTTACCTAACTCGTTCATGAAAGCAATAGTTGCCACAGGGGACGAGGGAGGAGCACTATAAGAGCACATAAACTGCATCTTCAAGTCCACGTATATATATATATATATATATATATATATATGTATATGTATACGTGTGTATACATGCCGTCACTAGAAGCCCAGATACCCGGTGTCGCAGCTTACCAAGTACTAGCTTGTGCGACATACTCTAAACACTGCTGATTGCCCGTGAAATTAAAGCTTTTCGACTATATACTCAAGAACCCTAAACCCTAAACCCTAAACCCTAAACCCTAAACTGCGTTTCACGGTCCCATATTGCTGGGCTTGCGGCCCATTTCGGCGTCATGGCCGGTGCCGTTGGGGGCGGCCTTGGTTGATTTAGTGTTTAGGGGGTAGTATATGCCGCGGCGTTTAGGGTTTAGGGTTGGTTTTAGGGCTTGGGCATCGCGGCCGTTGGGTTTTGACGTTCGTCGCCGGGGGTTTCGGGTTTAGAGGTTAGGGCTTAATTTGTAAGAACTTGGCATTCATTGCAAGACCATCTCTGCTACTCAGCGTGGCTACAACTGTACTGCCCTGATGTGGTTTACAGTAGAAGCCAGAAAGTTGGAACATGGCTTTAGGAGGATTCGTGCTAGGATCCCTTCTACTTTACCTTAAGGGCACGAGGATAATGATGTTCCAACTTTCATAAGAAGTCAGGGTTTAGAGCTAAGGCTGCAGAGTGTAGAGGCTTTGACTTCCGAACAGGGTTTAGGGTTTAGGGTCTAAGCAGCTCGATTGGGCCTGCCAACAAAGCTAGGTTTTTGACCTCAAGAGCCCAGCGTACCCAACAATTCGGTATTTTGGTGTAGCATAGTCTAAATCTGCATGTGAGTGGTTTGGGTAGAATACAAACCATAAACATAACTGTAAATGTACCTCCCTCCCCCTCTCTCTCTCTCTCTCTCTCTCTCTCTCTCTCTCTCCCTCTATTTTTTGCTACCTTAGCTTGCAGCAAAAGTGCAACAAATCGTTGGCGCTAATCTACTTCCTGCCAGTTTACTACGGTCCCGGCGTCACTGCTGCAATGAATGTTCATATACACTTATTTTACACTGCTTTGATTCCTATAGAAGGCCTTCACAATGAGCTACTTCACACAGTGAGGCTTCGCACTGAGTTTCTTCACCTAGAGACTTCACATCGAGCTGCTTCACAAAGAGAGACTTCACAACGATCTGTTTATAATGGCTGAAACCAACCAACCAACATGCGACGTTCCATGGTTGGTATCTTCTGGCATGATCAATCATCGTCTCTCGTATTGCTCGGTCGTGTTCATTGAAATGAACCTTCGGTACCGAGACGTCTTTTGATGTGATGATGTTCCAAGCTTTTTTCCATATTCGTGGCGCCAGTCGCCTGACAAGCATCCGAAGCCGACCCTACGTGACTGTAAAATTTAAAACCCCCAGATGCAAGCCTCCATGCAACCGCAGAAATCCCAAGCCCTGAACGTTAGACCTTTTTTTGCATCGTTAATACAAAATCCTGTTACGGAAGCCGCCCTAAAAGCTAGACCCTAAACCGTACCCCAGACACTCTAAATCCTAAACCCTAAGGCCCTAAACTTCCCTAAACCCCTGAACCCCTAAACCCTTAAACTCCAAACCCTAAGGCCCTAAACCCTAAAGCCCTAAACCCTAACACCCTGAACCCCTAAACCCTCAACCCCTAAACCCCAAGCCCTGAAGCCCTAAACTCTAAAGCCCTGCAAAGAGGCGGAATGTCCGCCTTCTGCCAGGGTGGGATGGCCTGGGGGGAGGCAATTCTTTTCGGATCCCTATCACGATCCGTATAGATTGACTCGACTTCAAGAAAACATGAGCTTCATGGAACTCACCCGCTGAGTATCCTTACACTAACCCTGAACCCTTATAAAGCCCTCTAAAGGAACCCTTACAGTACCCCTATAGTAACCCTAAACCCTGACAACTCGCAACCTTCCCATGGCTCAAACCTCCGCACGACCTCTCGACCCTAGGGCCGCCCATATCGGATCTTCCAAAAACAGGCGTACCCTGTTTGGGGGTCCTTATAATAAGGACTCTACTATTTTGGGTACTATGTTGGGGTCCCCTATTTTCGGAAACTCCCCTATAAACCCTTTAGGCACTAAACCCAGAACCCTAGGCGCCCTAAGCTGTACCCTAAACCCTATAGAGGCTAAACCCTCACCCCCCGAACACCACGAAAGCCTCGCTAGTGCCTCTCCCCCGGGCACCCCCCTTCCCGACCTCCCCGCCCTCGTCAGCTTCGACGCATGGGCCCTTATTGACGAAGGAAAATTGCAAACGAACATGAACAAACAAAATACCCACAGTGATGTGGGGAACAACAAGGGTACACTATGGCATCGCGTAAGTATATAGGGAGCTAGCCGCGGCGGGGGGGGGGGGGTACGACCTACCCAAACCCTAAACCCTAAACCCTAAACCCTGCCCTAACTACCTACCCAGACCCCTTCATCAACCTGCAAGTCCGTGCGCCCAAGGGGCACTGAAGCAATGGTTCATCCACTCTTCGACACGCATGAATGGCAGCAACCGACGAAAGTGACAAGCGGCTCTTACATCCAGTGTGAAAGCTCAGAAGTGTGTAATATAAATAAACAAATAAACAAATACATAAATATATATATATATATATATATATGTACATATACATATACATATACATATACATATACATGAACATGAACATGAACATGAACATATACATATACATACATATATGTACGTGCATGTGCATGTGCCGATGTATGTACCTATGTACGTGCGCGTGTTCTTATGTATGTATGTATATGTATGTATGCTTGTATGTTTGCAAGCATGCATGCATGTACGTATGTGAGTGCGAGAGATAATTAAGTAAACACACATTAGGAACAAATAAGCCTATGTATATACGTATTTATCTTTATCTACAGAAACAGACATGTATTCATGATGAATTACAGAATACCCAATCACGAAATTTATCATAACGTATCAGAGCACATCAGACCATGTGTGTATATATGTATATGTATATATATATATATATAGATATATATATCTATATATATTAGTATTAAACACCACAACTGGCCTTGAAGGGTGGAGCGAGCTTGGCCGTGGTCGCCGGAGGAATTTGTGGCTCGGGCAGCCTTAAGCACAGGAGACTACCCCACGACGTCCGAAATCCCTTATATGGGTGGTTGTCAAAATTAGGGTTCGTTTTGGGGTACCTTAAATATTAGGTGCCGAATTATAACACGGACCCCAAAAGGGACCTTAATTTTGAGAACCACCCATATAGTTAAGGGATAAACCATAAACTATAGTAAAAATCCTAATTTGATCTAAAGTATATTCATTCATTAAGTTCATAGTGCTGAGTGCTTCAAACCATGGCCGGAAAGGCTGCTATATAACATACTGAGAGACGGTTCCCGTAACCAGCTTTTTAAATTGACGATTTGGTTTGGCCCGGTAGTGCCGCCAGAAGTGACACCGCTTGCCATCGCGATGAAGCGCCCATCTGGGGGCACTCCTGCCTGATAGAGCGCCAGTAAATTTGGATCTTTCCCAGATACTGTTTCATTGGCGCCCGGCTCAGTTACTGAGAACACAAGGTCCCAGGTGCAGTGCCCAGTGTAGACACAAACGACGATGTAGGCATCAACTCGATCTGTTCCATCACTGACATTTGCCATTGTCTTTCGGCCGAACTCATTCATTAAGGGATAAACTGTAGATATAGTAGGATCCTAGTTTGATTTAAGGTACATTCATGAAGGGATATTGGAACGTCAGGGAGTTTATGGTTTTAGAAGGGTACTCTAGCGGTTCTATCGGGTTTGCTGGTTTGCGTTTCGGGTTACGGCTGTCTAAGGGTTTAGGACTTGGGGGGGGTGTTTCGGGTATGCAGGAATCCTAAACCCTAAACCCTCACCCTTGAACCCTGAACCATCTTGGCCAAGAGCCCTGAACACCGCAAACACTAAAACACCTAAACCCGAAATGCACTGAAGCCGACGAGCCCTCAAAGGTTAGTAACGGCTAGAGTGAAAGATTTAAGGCCCTTGGGGCCATCAATTGAGCCGAAGGCCGGAGCCTTCGTCATGAGGGTCACAAGATAACATCTGCCCGTTGAACATCGGTTTAGGGTTTAGGGTTTAGAAGGTTTAGGGTTTAGGGTTTAGAAGGTTTAGGGTTTGGAGTTTAGAAGGTTTAGGGTTTAGAAGGTTTAGGGTTTAGAAGGTTTAGGGCTTAGGGTTTATGGTGCATGTTAGAGACCCGCTACCCCATCTTGATAAAACGCGACGACATGCCCCTCCCACGCCCCATGACAGCTTAAGGCAACACCTCAAAGCCAAACCGCACCAAAGCACCACGAAGCCACATACAACCCTAGTGTGATCTTTTTCCAGAGTAAAACAAGGCTCTTCATGTCCTATATGCAAGACCTACTTGGAGCTTCATGGGTAGTAATAAGTGGGGTTATGAGTCCCCTAGTATGGATTATAGGTATAGTTACCTTACTTATAGCTACCCATGAACCTCCAAGTATATAACCCGAAACACCCGAACGACTAAACCCCCCAACGCAAAACCTGCACAGCGGTCCATCCCCAAAACTCAACACCCACCCAACCAAAAACGAACAACCTAATCTAAACCCTAAACCCAAAAAACCTGAAACCCTAAAACCCTAAGGGTTGCGGTTTTTTTTCTAACCCTAATTTTGAAAAGCCTGAAACCCCCGAAACTTCTGGGAGTGCTGCGCGCCCGGATCTCCAGGTGCCGCTGGTGGCCCCTTGAACAGGGGCAGCCTCGTATTCTTTGAGCTAAAGGCCCCATACCAAAAGGGTCCAAAGTACCTATATAGTAGAATGTAGGGTTTCTACATTAGAAATTACTATTATGATGTTGCCATAGTAGTTACGGTTTAGGGTCTATACAGTTTATACTATTTTGGGTAATATGATTATGGTAACTTAAGTTGAGTTTCCTACTTGGAGTCAGAGGCCCCATACCCTAGTGACCTAAGGAATTAGATGGTGGCTGTCAAAATTAGGGTCCCTTTTTGGGGTCCTTGCTATCTTACGGCACCTAATATTTAGGGTGCCCAAAAAGGGACCATAATTTTGACAACCACCCATATGTTAAGGCTCTTGGGCCCAGAGACCATACTATACAAGGCTGTTGGTCTATTTTGATCCCTAGGGATAGTATATAGTTCCTTTCTGGGGTATCGAATCCTAGAGGGCAATCCCAAAAAGGAACTACTATGGGGCCTCTGGGTAGGTTCAGGACCTCAGGTTTTCAGGGTTTTAGGGCTTTAGGGTGGAAGTCGCTGGGTTTTCGGGTCTTGGGTATGATGAGCGTCCTAAGCACTTCCGTCTTTACATGAAACGAAGCATGGAATCCTTAAACCTAGAAACCCCTGAAGAACTTTAGTAACTATACTAACGAGGAACGCCAAGAACCCTAAACCGATACTTATATCACCCCCTCGGCAGGTTTGGGGTTAGTGAACCTGTGCTATTTTGCGGCTCTTGATTCGTCCTTCTAACATCTTCAGGCCTAAACCCGAAATCGCACGTTTTGGTAGAGCCTTAGCAAGTAGAACAGGGGTTTGGGTGGGTTTGGGTTTGGGTACATGATAGTATATATGTACAAGTAGTATAGGTATAGGTAACTATCAAGGCCCCTATAAACAACCCTAAACCCTAAACCCACTGGCCCAAAACCCCCCGAAACAAAAGTTGAAACTTTCAGAATCGACTACCTTATAAGAGCCCCAAAAGTTGAAAAGTTGAGTTTACAGCCAATAAGTAAACCCTAAACAATAACCAACAGCATAATATGCATGACCAGGAGCCCTATGCCAGAGAATAGGACATTGTGGGCTTATCGACTATCGCTTTATTCAGGAACCCTGAGGAAGAGTGTTTGTACGTGTTATGGACCCCCAACTGTGAAACTCAATGGTCCCTTCTGTGTTTTATCGATATTGCTTGTCTTACAAGTCTGCTGTTAGATCAAACAAAAGCTCTCTTTGTCGCCGGCGATGTGCCGCACGATCGAGATGATAGTCAGACCTACTGCACTGTATAAACGGAAGTCACGTGGAAAAAACGTGTTCGTGCTATATCGCAGGTAACAGAACATGCTTCTACCTCCAAGGCAGGAATATGTTACTCCCTCTCAAGCATGAGCATCGGGCAGTGAAGCAGCCACTCTCATTGCATTTTCCACGCCCCTAGCAGCGCAGAAACTTCTCAGAACATTCTCCGGGCGGACGAGGCCCCCGGTAATACTTCGGCTCGGCTCTATGCACATCGCTTTGCCCGGAAAGTCCAGATGATGCATGGGCACCGCCACCATCACAGCTCCATGAGAGCACGAACTGCTCGCGGCATTCGAGCTCCCAGTGTCGTCGAAGGCTTCCTTCAGAGATGAACAGACGATAATGCTACGATTGCAATATGCCGACAGCGGCTGATAGATCATACCGTATCGTAGATACGTACAATACAGTATCGTATGAGTATAGTTATGGAATATCATGTCATATCATATCATATATCCTAAAAAGCACTATTTGATCA
Organism: Symbiodinium sp. CCMP2592; assembly: GCA_905221615.1. NCBI lineage: Eukaryota > Dinophyceae > Suessiales > Symbiodiniaceae > Symbiodinium > Symbiodinium sp. CCMP2592. Next base: position 1,946,865 of record CAJNDT010001779.1, on the reverse strand, counting down.
CTTCCCGCCTTTTGTCCAAGGGGAGGCACATGGAGATCATGAGCAGCGCTGACGCTTCGCAGTCAGGGGAGGGTCACCCAACTTCTCGGGAAGGAGCATCACGACCTTCTACGGGTTATGAGGGTTTTGGGCTTACGGTTAAGGAGTTAGGGGCTTTTCGTGAAGTTCTGTGAGACGATTAGATACACGACCTTTTCGATTCAGATTTTTGCTTTGTACGATTTCTCTAGGTTTGGCGTTTGGTCTAAGGCTAAGGCTTGGGGTTCATGGCTCACGGTCTCGGGTTGTCAAGATTAGGGTCCCTTTTTGGGTCCCAATTTATAGTACGGCACCTAATATTTAAGGTACCCAAAACGGGACCATAATTTTGCCAACTGCCCACATAGGGCTTGCATCATCTAAGGGGGGTCATAATGTGGTTTTGAGTCTTGCGCTGGCATTTTGGGGTCCTTATAATCAGGATCCTACTATTTAGAGTATCATAGTAGGGTTCCCTACACTGAACTTAGAACCCTAGCAAAAATTCGAATTTTTGCTGTTTCTTAGGGATTATAATAACCCAAAACTAAAAAATATTTCTAAGGACCCCTAAGGTAAGGTTCCCTATCTTCGGGAAAGCCACACGAACGAGCAGGAGGCCGACAACCGAACAACAGCCCACCCTGCAGATCGACATAAGCCGGACCCAGGCCCCCAAACTACTTGGAGGATCATTGGACTTAGTAAGGTTCCTTAAAAGGGCTCCTTAAAGGGATCTATAGGGGTTCCTTAAAAGGGATCTATGGGGTTTAGGGTTTAGGGTACTACTTGGAGGATCGTGGGACTTAGTAAGTAAGGTTATAAGTACCTTAATTGGGGTTATAAGTATAGTTACCCTAATTATAACCCTAGTTACTAAGTCCCATGATCCTCTAAGTACTGCCCCCATACAGTAACAGTCTATAATCGGCCTACTGTTAAGGTCCAAATATGGCTATACTATGAATATTTTCCAACTTTTACTAAGTGGGGGTCGTATCCAACCTTTATTGTAGCCCCTAATTACCTCTTAATGAGAAAAATTAGAGCCCTTTAAAGGGTACTTGGGGGGTGCTGGGAAAGCGGCACCTTAAACCCTAAACCTAAACCCGAATACTACAACTGGTCGAGCCACCCGAAGCCCTAAACCCAGCTGGCCAAGTTTCGGCTGACTTGTCATCTTTGATTTCTTCTGCCATACGCTGAACGTCAGTTTGGGACATTGCGCTGATGCGGTCAGGCATTCCAGCTGCCAAGGAAAGCATGTCGTTCAAGACCTGAGCATTCAGGTTCGAGCATGTGCCATGGAGGAACGGGACAATTATAACTACTATTACCACCATTCTTCCATTCCCTACTAACCAAAGCTAAGTTACTAGAAACTGTTACTGCGTTAGTCAGAGCCTGATGCCGACTGTACAGGGATCGTATCCAAAGGTATCTTAAGATATGCTAGGCCCCCCTGAACCCTAACCCGAAAACGCCCTAACCAAGTCCTCTAAACCACTAAAACCCTTACACAAGAAAAGCCCCAAACCGCACCTTAACCCCAAATAACATACCTTTTTAGGGACGTATATAAAGAAATCATATTAGGGGACCCGAAAAAGGCAGGTTCCTTAGGGTCCAGGCAGGCAGGGAGCAGGCAGCGGCACCAGTTCGCCACCGGGCTCCCGAGCGACTTCGCCAAAGTGCTCTGCTTCCGTACCGCTGCGCACACGGCGAACCTGAAGGGCTCGGGATTTCTGATTTGGGGTCAGGGTTTATAGTGCTTAGGAGTTTCGGCTTAAGAGTTCTTTGATCTATTTTAGAGGTTTCGGAATTGAAATGTAGGTCTTCGGGCTTTTGGGGACGGGTAAGAGCTTTAGAATCCAGGATTCTCGGGTTCACGCTGGTTCTGGTACCATGCGGTTGTGGGGAGACCGAACCGAATCTTTTTCGCCGCAACATACCGCTGACTGTCCAGAAGTGGCCTAGGGTTTAGGGCTTTCATATGCAAACCGATGCGATATGATATGGACGTTGCCATGTAGAATATGCACTATGTAAGGAATCTAAGGTGTCGTGAGTGTGAGAATACCTGGTGCGACCTGATGTATCTTGCCGTGTGTAGCTGCAACCCGGTGGTTGCAGGTCTCTGTCTCTGTATCTGTCTCTCGGCACGAATGTAAATGCATAGTTTACACTTCCCACACACATGCAAACACCATCAATGACGACGTGCGATGCAACTATAGAAAACTACGGGTAAGCATACAAACATACATAAACTTACATAAGACCACCACGCGCGCACGCACGCACGCACGCACGCACGCACGCACGCACGCACGCACGCACGCACGCACGCACGCACGCACGCACGCACGCACGCACGCACGCACGCACGCACGCACGCACGCACGCACGCACGCACGCACGCACGCACGCACGCACGCACGCACGCACGCACGCACGCACGCACGCACGCACGCACGCACGCACGCACGCACGCACGCACGCACGCACGCACGCACGCACGCACGCACGCACGCACGCACGCACGCACACGCACACGCACCCGCACGCACACACACACAACACACAGACACAGAACACACACACACACACACACAGAACACACACACACACAGAACACACACACACACAGAACACACACACACACACACACAGAACACACACACACACAGAACACACACACACACACATACAGAACACACACACACACAGAACACACACACACACACACAGAACACACACACACACATATACACATGTATATGTATATTTAAATGTATAATATGCGACAATTATTCTGTGTGTATATATATATATATATATATTTATGTGTATATATGTATATATATATATATATATGTATATACACATGTATGAGTGCATGGGATGGACGTACGGACGTATGGGAGGGCGGACAGATGGACGGACGACCGACGGAGGGCGGGAGGGAGGGATGTACATAAGCATGTGTGTACGTCTGTATGTAGGCATTTATGGACATTTTTGCACAGATGCATCTGTGCATGCAGACACAAGGTGCTTGCATGCATCATCATGCACATCTTTCTCTCGCGCAAACCAACGTGTTCAAAAGTAATGCCAGCAAACCTTACAGACAAAGATAGACAACATCATTCCGAATTGAACGACACCAGGCCAACCTACAAAATCAACCACGACGACCCACGATAAGCCCGGTATTTAGGGGCCTGAGTGCAGGGTCTTGGGGGGTGTATTGTACTGTAAATGTAAAAAGGAGCTCTGGGGAAAAGTAGCTATTGACGATGTTCCGAGCCCCTGGCGGCACTGCACAGCCGTCCAAGCCACCAGCGGTTTTCGCGCTCCTCCACTGCCACCCTTTCCCGCTCCTGTTTTCTGCAGGTCTCCAGCTCCTCCGAAGGTCGTTCAGGGTTTGGGGTTAAAGTGGCTTTTACGGAGTAGGAGTATATATCTGTATATATATATATATGTATAATTATACAACCACATCTTTACATTGATCAATGAAGGAACATACCGGCTTCATCCGGTCTTATGAGGGATCTGTAGGAGGAGACCGTGGCCCAAAGCCTAAAGCCAGAACCCAATCTTGCAAACGCCGAGCTCATGACGAAACATTGACCTCGCAAACCCTCCACTGACTAAGTTGACTTACGGTTTAGGGTTTAGGGGACGGGTCCAAAGTAGCTGTATAGTAGAACAGAGGGTTTCTATATTGGGAATTACTATTATGATTTGGGGAAGTATCCCCCGCAACACTACCTAGGACCCTTTGGGATTGAGTTGACCTACACTCCGAGGCCGTGAACCACCAGATAAATATGTAAGCCTGATGTCCCGACAGTGGATCTCACACTAACCCTCGGCAAGCAGGTCCTAGATAGCAGCAGGGATAAGCCCAAAACTCCCCAAACTGAATTTTCAGTTATTCCCCGAGACCTCTCTCTAAGCCGGAAGTTCAGAGAATTGTACATGATTCCGAACTTGAGCGCTAAAAAAATGCAGGCGCGTGACGACGTGTCCTGGAGGGGGAGGGTTCAGGGTGCAAAATTGCTTAAAGGATCATGGGACTTAGTAACTAGGGTTCCTTAAAGGGCTCCTTAAAAGGGATCTATAGGGGTTCCTTAAAGGGATCTATAGGGTTTAGGGTTTAGGGTCTACTTAAAGGATCATGGGACTTAGTAAGTAGGGTTATAAGTAGGTTATAATTAGGATAACCCCACTTAGGGGACTTATATCCCCAGTTATAACCTACTTACTAAGTCCCATGATCCTCTAAGTGCACAGCGGCAGGAACTTGGAGGCAGTTTTCACTTAGGATGCGGGACATGCTTTCCGGACTAGAAATCCCAAAGCCATAGTTAACCCTAAACCTTGCTATCGGACCCTTGACTAGTTGGGACCGGGCTTTGGGCTTGTACTATCGTACATTGAAACTTAAAAATAACAAGACAATAGGCTACGCAACTTTTGTACTATCACGACCCTGAACCCCTAAACCCCACATCTCTAGACCCAAAGCCCTGCAAACCCAAACCCTAAACCCTGAACCCTAAACCCCTTAACACGCACAAAATCCTGAAACCAAACTTACCCTTGCCTTAGGCCTGTAACCTTGACCCTCAAACCCCTTTACAAAAAGAAACTCCCGAAACCAAACTTGTCCTCGGAGGTGACTGGAGATGTCCCGCTTGTCAGGCGCCGGATCTCTTCGAACCTGCCGATTTCAGACTCGAGCGCCCCGGTGCCCCGGCTTCGGAGCTACGGTTTGGACCATTTCCCTGATCCTAAAACACCAACTCAGCGGCTGAGTTCATAAGCCCCCCAAAAGTGTACACTTTCAGTTTTATAGTGGTTAATATTATCCCAAAAAGTGTAAAGTGTATCCACTCAGCTACTCAGCCACAATAGCAGGATCCACATAACGAAGCCCTGGGAAAGGCCCAAGGAGTCTTAATCAGGCTCCTAGACTTAATCCGCAAACCCTGAGAGTACCCGATACCACAAACCCTGAACCCTTAGTCCTAAACTTTACGCACTAAATCCTATAAACCTCGAACCCTCAATCCTAAACCCTGAGCCCTAAACCGTGAACCCAGGCATTGGCTTCAGGGTGCAGCTAGGGCACATGCAATCCACTTGCTTCTGAGCAGCCATCGGATCGCAAGAAAAGTCGATGGTCCTTCAGTTCCCTTACTTATATACTCTCGAATACGGCTGATGGACAAAATCCTGCATTACCCATTATAACGAATATACCATAATTCCCATAGTTTAGGGTCCTGAAGGTCATGCAGGATTTTGTCCATCAGCAGTATGTCCTAAATTACCAACCACTATTCAGGATCGTAACGGCTGCAGTAAAGGGTCATTGGGGGGTCCTGGTAATTAGGGTTCAGGGTTTAGGGTGAAGGTCGATCCTTACTGTGTCGCACCAACAAGGCAACACATCCTTAAGATATCGAAACATTGAGCATGCTGCTACCCGGGTTTTTGGTGTTTGCATGAAAATTAAGCTGCATAGATACCATAAAGCTCATAGATACCATACAGCTCAAAGGTACATTAATAACTAAGTTCTTCACCAGTGAAAGGTTTACGAAATAACTGCGTGACGAGCCACAGTAGAGGCCGTCGGTCCTTACAGGGTAAGTCCGTGGAGCCAGTGGAGATTGTGCAGGAAACCTGGGCACTCACCATTAAGCCTTGCGGTTTGCCCTGTGTGTATAGGGTTTAGTGCTGGTGGCTTCAGGTTTAGGGTTTAGGGTTTAGGGTTACAGTTCTGGGGTAGAGGAGCAGGGCTCACCGGCGCACTCACGCAAAGCATGCTGATCTCAGGCCTGGCTAGTAAGTCACCACTGCCATGGTGAGTCAGCGTCTGCTTCTGTCAAACATCTTCTCTTTCATCATGCAGCACGATCAGAATACGAACAGCAACATCATGCTGCCATTCAGCTGCAGGCTCTGCCTCAATGCAGTGCCGTGCCATCAACGCGAGCTGCTGGCGCCGGCAAACACGGGAAAATGCGGGGCTAAGGCAATGCCAGCCCGAGCATACCAGCAAGCTACAAGATCTGCAAGACCCGAAGCAGGAGAACGCAACATGCAACAGTCTTCAAGCATGACATATGCACCAGTCACGAACATGCGCTGATTTCAGGCCTGGCTAGTAAGTCACCACCTCGGCAGCGACGCCGCATCAGTTTCTGTGACTTTCTTTCATCATGCAGCGCTTTGCCATCACGTGCACTTGATGCTACGCGCTCTTTCTTTTGCAGAGAAGAGCGGGACCGAAATGGACCGACATCTTGGAGCATTCGCCGGTCATCAACATACTGCAACCTCCATCCCAAGCACATGTATGCAGTCCAAGGCATGTGTAAGCCAGTCCGATCCTCGTCTTCTTGTCCCAGATTTCGCGAGATCTGACTTAGGGCCCAGGCGGTTGATGCAGGTTTGGGGTCTTGGCTTTGGAAGGATCGGGGCGGCCCAGAAAGCTGTGGGCCGAGAAACCCAAACCCTAAATGCAAACTCCAAACCCTATCCCTACGGGTCCAAGCACCCAATAATCATATCAAACATTAACCTACATATCTGCCATCCTAAACCCAAGTACCTTGTTATTGGGTGCTTTAGACCCGCAGCGTATAAGCTCAGGGTATACATGGGTGGTTGTCAAAATTAGGGTCCGTTTTGGGTACCCTAAATAATAGGTGCCGTATTATAATAGGGACCCAAAAAGGGAGCCAAATTTTGACAACCACTCACATGCGTCTGAGCGGCGTTGTATGTTGAGCCAGTTTCCATTCTCATCTTCTCCACAAGGCGGACCTCTGGGTTTAAGGGGTTTAGGATTTAGGGTTTTAGGGTTTAGGGTTTAGAGTTTAGGGTTTAAGGGTTTGGGGCTAGGGCCTTCGCATAAAGCTGAATCATGGGAATACGGCTTTGGGGTAGACAGTGGCTCTGTTGTGGAATTGGGTTTTGAGTTTAGGGCTTCATGTACGAGGGCCTGAATCACAGGAATAGGGTTTTGGGGCATGACAGACTGTATAAATCTGTATGCATATGTTGGGATTGAATAGGGTTATATGAGTTTAAGCCTTATATGACTCATGACTGTTGGGGTTAACGGTAACCCTACCCCCTAATACGCCAAACCCCCAACACTAAAGCCTGAACCTAAGCCCCTACCCTAAACTCCAAACCGCGGCCCTAAACCCTAAACCCCCAAACCCTAAGCCGCAAACCCTAAATGCCCAAAACCCTAAACCCCAAACCCGAAGGGCGAATGGCCTCCATGATGTCCGCAAGCCAGTGCAGGGCAAGCCTTTGCTGAGCGCATGCCGCGAGTCTGGCGTCGACCTCAGGAGCGTGGGCTATTTGTTTTAAAGTTTAGGGTTTTCTTGCGCAATTTGGGGCTTAGGAGATCTTAGGAGTCTAGGGTTTGGAGCTTATGGCTGAGGAGTTGCTTTCAAGAACTTTCGGGTTTAGGGTTTGGGGGTGTACTTGTAGGGTGTAGGGGGCAGACACGGTGTAGGGTATGAGATTCAGGGCTGAAGGGCCATAGAATTCAGGTTGGTTTCTATAGAAACCTGAATAATTTCCAAGACTATTCTTAGTGTTCCTTAAGTTGTATACTGTTAGTATAATGGGCCCCAAACCCTACTCTAATTATGAAGGCTCCTTTGTTATAATACCCTTATAGATACCTTATAGACACACTTTTAGTATAACGGGCCCCCAAAACCCTGTTCTAATTATCAAGGCCCCCTATATTTCTCACCTGAAACCTTCGCTCCTGATCCTCGAACCAGTATGGGTTTATAGGGGGAGCGGGGGGGGACGGTTGATGATATAAATCCTGCATTACCAAGACCATAATTCCCATAGTTTAGGGACCTTAAGGTAATGCAGGATTTATACCATCAACCGGAGGACTTACCTTTGGTTAGTAGGGAATGGAAGAATGGTAGTAATAGTAGTTTTAATTGTGCCCGATTCCTCCATTCCCTACTAACCAGAGGTACGAGGAGGGGGGAGCGGGAGGGAGAATGGTGAGGGGTGGGGTTGGAGGGTGGGGGCGTGGGGGCAAGTAATCTAACCCTTAAGCCATTATAAGCCGTAAATTCTTAGCTACCACTCCATGCATCATGCTATGATTGGTGTTTATCATCATCATTATTATCATTGGCATTGTAGTTGTGAATAGTGCTACTACTATGGTTGACAAACTCACAACGATTACAAGTCTTGCCAGTGTTGTTGTTGTTGTTGTTGTTGTTGTTGTTGCTGTTGTTGCTGTTGTTGCTGTTGTTGTTGTTGTTGTTGCTGTTGTTGCTGTTGCTACTGTTGTTGTTGTTGATGTTGTTGTTGTTGTTGGTGGTGGTGGTGGTGGTGGTGGTGGTGGTGGTGGTGGTGGTGGTGGTGTTGTTGTTGTTGGTGTTGTTGTTGTTGCGGTTGTGGTTGTGGTTGTGGTTGTTGTTGTTGTTTTGTTGTTGTTGTTGCTGTTGTTGTTACTTTTTACTGGTATTATTGCGCTTTAAACTTTTTAGGTCGGGGCCTTTATGGAGTTCCTAGAGCGTTTCGCACAGGGGTCCTGCAAGGCTTCATGTAGGCTTCCCAGGCTGGAATAAGGCTTGCGCTTGAGGGTGCCTTCTGTGAAGAATAGAACCAGCAAGGTTCTGCATTGCAAGTGCTGAGCTGAAGCCAAAAGCCCCAAAAGCCGCTTGCGAACCGGGATTCGGATTTAGGGGTTTCCTTAACCTACCAGAACCCACTTTTTTGTAGGGCCCCCCAAAATCCCATTAGGGTTTATTATAAGAACCTACAAAAAGTAGGATATAGTAGGTCTAGGTTGGCTTAGGGTAAGGCCTTCTGCTCCTACACGGTCGCCTCGAAGCAGACGCACACCCGAGCAGTATCGGAAAGGCCGGAATACCTCAAGGTTGTTTGGTTAATATGGGGGCCTGAAGAATTACAAGCGGGCTTGAGATCGAGGGAACAGTAGTCGCAATGATTCAGGCCCCTACATTAACTAGGATGCCCAGTAGCCATGGAATAAAAAGAAGGAACCTAGGACTACAAAAAGGGAATAAGGGTACTGCTGGGCATCCTAGTTAAGTTTTTAGGGACCTAGGTTTAAAGCTATGTTGAAAGGACTTCCGCTTTTTTGCTTCCATCGGAGGAGACACCTCGAGGTTAAGCTATGCTTTCTTCTTTGCTTTCTAAGCTCTTGCTTTTTCGAAAAGGGCTCTGCGGCTCTTCGATATACCTTGGAGGATTTGGATTATGTCGAGGGTTTTTGGTGTGTTCGAACCAGAGCCTTTGACTTAAAGGCTTAACGCAGCGTATGGCTGATGTTTTATACCAACAGCCTCCAAGACTGCGAAGTTTGAGTCCAAATCGTCCTTGAAGCAGAGCTTGCGGAGAAGCCCTGCAGCCCTCTGTACCCAGACCTTCCAAAATCCCCTAATTAGGGAATATATACCTTAAATTATAATAGGATCCCAAATATGAATTAAGGTATATTCCTTAATTAAGGAATTTTGGAAGGTCTGGGTAAACCCCAAGCCCCAGAACCCCCCCCCATTCTCAAGCCCCGCAGCATGAACGTGCTCAGCTCTTGCTTTACGCTATCCCTCCAAGGACCTCATAGTTAGGGCCCTAGACCCCTTAAGGACCCCATAATAAGGTCCCTGGAGGCATAGGGTTAGTGTTTAAGGGTTTAGGGCTGAAGGTTTTAAGAGGCTTCCGTAAGGTTTAGACTGTTCGCTCCGTAGCTTTACAGGGGTTGTATAGGGTTTCAAAACCTGAATTTACGGTGTTTTCCTTTCTTGTCGGCAGTGTCTGGCCGCACCTCACACTGGAGCAATTGGTAGTGCTGCTGTTCCTAGTATTGTTGATGTAGCGATGATGTTGACATTGTTGATATCGCCAGTACTGTTCTTGCAACTACTAGTGCTGACCCGGTTGTGATTGGTATTGCGGCCATTATTGATTTTGTTCTCACCTGCATGGCCAGCTGCACAGCGTGCGGGCCACCTGGGGTAAACTCCGGGACGCGCACACGGGGCAGCCGCCTGTAGCGCGGAGTCTGAGACATCTCTAGTATTTTTTGCATGAACCCCTACAGTATAGAACCCTGTAAAGGTCTTCTACTACAAGGGCCTGAATCATTTGAGAAGGGTTTTTGTGCAGATTTCGGGACTCTAAGCCCTTATAGTAACCCTTTAAAGGAACTCTCATAGTACCCTTATAGTAACCCTTTAAAGGAACTCTAATAGTACCCTTATAGTAACCCTTTAAAGAGGAACCCTTGTAGTACCCCTATAGTAACCCTTTAAAGGAACCCTTGTAGTAAGCTTAGCTTTGTCATGTGAGGTCGCATGCCCGAAGTAGCAGAACCCATCACCGCCTCCTGGGGACGTCGGCTGGGATTTCGGGTTGGGTTTAGGGTTTAGGGTTTAGGGTTCAGGCGGTTCAGGGTTCAGGATTGAGGGTTTAGGGTTTAGGGTTCAGGGTTTAGGGTTTAGGGTTCAGGGTTTAGGGTTCAGGGTTTAGGGTTTAGGGATTTCGGGTTGAGTTCTTATTTGTCGGGAGTCATGGGGAACTAAAGGTTAACCTTTTTTGGTTCTCTGGGGATTATATAGGGACGATACTTCCCCAAAAAGGTTAAAGTTTACCTACTCTACTACTAGGTTTTGGGTTGAGTTTAAGCTAAGGATGAATTACGGCTCTTAGGCCTTTACGGCCTGGTCAGGGGAGGTTATCCTCGCAACTCTCTCGAGATTACCACAACATGAATCCCACATGGGTGATGGATGGATGGGATCCGACATCTAAGCCCTAAACCCTTAAGGTTTGAGACAGTCCCTTCTGGAAGGTTTATAATTAGGGCTTAGGGATTCATGGGGCAGACGGGATCATGGGTTTGGGGCCGAGCGCCGAGAAGCTTGGAGTATGTTCACAACCTCAGATAAAATACTAGGATGCCCAGTAACTTAGGAACAAAAAGGGCTCCCTTTTTGGTATTGGGTAACTTTATAAAGGAACCTAGGACTACACAAAGGGAATAAGGGTACTACTGGGCATCCCAGATTATGCCCAAGGACCCAGGCTCAAACCCATAAGACTCGCTAAAAGCCCAAAGCGGCCCTGAAACTGAAACCCTGAACCCTAAAACCAAAGGCCTTTGTATACCTCAACCTACCAGAACCTACTTTTTTGTAGGGTCCCTAAAAATCCCATATTAGGATTTATATGTAGAACCTACAAAAAAAGTAAAATTTAGTAGGTCTAGGTTTAAGCCTATGCAGACGAGGCCTTTCTTCCTCTTCTCTCGACGATGGGGGCTGCAGACTGCGCTCCAGGATTTCTCGCAGCTCGTCGTCGGGTGGCAAAGCCTCGAAGGACTGATCCACCCCAACGCCCCACCAGAATCTAGTTGTGCAGCCGGTTTAGGGTTTAGGGACATGTGCAGTGTCCAGTGGTTAGTTTTGTGCATTAGGGTCCCTTCTACGGCCGTTTCGGTAGGGGTGCCGTGCCATTTTGGGGACCGGAGAAGGGACGCTGATTTGGAGAGCGACCCGTGTAACTTCATTATAAAGGTTGTGTTTCAATCAAGCTCCTGCATCAAATTCTTGCGGCCGTTTGGCTCCCAAGGGCTTCGGCTACATTGGCCCGCAGTTTCCGTTACGATGAGGACCTGGTTTTGGGTCAGTATCAGTATGCTGTTGCGCCCGGTGCCCGTGACTTCGGATATCTTCAAAGACTTAGCAACCTAATTAAACCCTAAACCCTAAATCGTTGCTTAGGTGTCAGACCGCTGAAATTGTTTAGTGTGGGCGGTCGCAAGTTCGGAACCCCTTCCAACACTGGAAGCCATGCTCAGGCCCCGCACCCCAAACCAAAAACGCAGCGTAGTTAAGGCTATAGGACTACATCGAGGGATCTTCTTTGATCTACGGTTTCGAGCTTGCAGTTGCTAGTATCGGCTTTATTTGTTTTGAGAGAAGTGGAAACAACACTTGCTGCATCCAAGAAGCACCGACGATCCTTGGTTAGGAAACGCCAGGCGAGGAGGCCAGCTCACTCAGGCTTATAAAAGTTATTTATGGGGCGGTTCGCGGTAAGACTGCTGGCTACCAAAGTCACACAGGCGGCAACTCTCTAAGACAGGAGCATTCAAACAAGGACCCTCCTTGTATAGGGGTATATGGCCCCAAATCATGGACATTCAGGGTCGAATAGAGGGTAGATGGAGGGTCTAGGAACACAACTGCGAACGGACCCTAAACCCTAACCAAAAGACACACCCTGCCGCCTTGTGACGCTCAAAGCAAAACGTGCCGAAGCACAGATGCAAATGCCGAATGACCCCTTGCACGCTCCTTACGGAGCTCTGAATGAATCTAGGCCGAAACCCCAAACCGAAGAACCCTTACAGATGTCGCATAGAACTCATCATGGGAAGCTACAGCTACTGGCTGCCTGTCACTCCATAATGTGGGTTTAGGATAGGGCTTGAGGCTTTGGGTTAGGGTCGAGGATTTAGGATTTGGGCTTCGGGTTCAGGAGCTGGTACAAAGGTTTGGAATTTGGGGGAACAGGCCACGAATGGCAGGCGAGGAAGCATTACAACTCGAAAAAAACGCCAACAAGTCGTGCTCGCCCTCGTACACATCCTCCTCTACTCAGAGGATCATGGGACTTAGAAAGTAGGGTTATAAGTAGGTTATAAATATATGGATAACCCCACTTAGGGGACTTATAACCCCAGTTATAAGCTACTTACTAAGTCCCATGATCCTTTAAGTATGCCCTGAACTCGAGACCGGAAACTTTGACGCAGACCCCTGATTGAGCAATCACACTGTTCAGCCTTTCGGGGGCAGGGTAATTTTCGTAAAGAGAGACCTCCACCTAAGAGATCCTGAGAGCTTATACGCCTATAATGTAGTATGCAGTGCGGCATAAACCTGTGCAAAGGAACCTCTCTCAAACCTTGATTAAAGCCAAAGCAGCTACTACAGAGATGAATACTACAGAGGTGCATAGGGTGAGAGAAACATTCATCCCTAAACCCTCCAAACCCTAAACTAAACCCTCTGAACCCTAAACCCTAGTACCTGTAAACCCTACCGAGAGGCTCATACCCTGCAGCATACCCTACCCTTTCTTAGGATAAATAGTTTTATGGTTAGGATCTGTTGTATAGAAAAGTAGATATCCAAAAAAGAGGGTAGAGTATGAGCCTGAAGGTAAACCCCAGACCCTAAACCAAAAACCCTTAAACCCTGAACCACTAAACCCTAAACCCTAAGCCCGTAAAACCCTTAAACCCTAAACCCCTAAACCACTAAACCCTAAGCCTAAGCCTAAGCCGCCGTCCTCTAATCTCTCGCCGCACCGCCGAGGCACACCCAGGACCAAGCCTTCGAATCCCCAAAAAGCCGGTCTGCCATCTGCCGGGCTCCTCTTGGAATTGTATACACCAGATGTTGTATATAGATAGTCTAGTTAGAGTCTATATCTATAGAAATTTGTGTATATATATATATATATGCACACACATCTTTCTTTCACAAGTGCAGTGGGCTTTCACTCCACAGGGCTAGATCTTGGAATGTGGTTTGGGGTTTAGGGCTTCGGGTTTAGAGCTTGCGTTTACGGTGATAGGTGCACTTCGATGGACGATGTGTGTCTGGGGTTCATGTAAGTTGAGCAAAGTGTCGGGTTGAGGGTTTTTCGGTCCCGGGCTTAGGTGTTTAGGCTTTAAGGCTCAAGTTGTCACTGTCTCTGATTTACCAACCTCCCATTCACGGTGGAATAGCCCGTTGTGGCTTCCATGCTTGAGGCCCGGTGTGAGTGCGGGGCTACATTGTATGTATGTATGTATGTATGTATGTATGTGTATGTGTAGGTGTATATGTATATGCATATGTATGTGTATATATATATATGTATGTGTATGTGCATATGTATATGTATATACATGTGTGTCACATGCGTGCATATACATTTCTATATATATATATACACTGTATACATGCATGTATGTGTGAGTCATTTATGATCTACATAACTATCTATCTCCCTATACATACATGTGTATCTCTCTCTCTCTCTCTCTCTTTATATATATATATATATATATGCATCCTTGTATATATGCACACACACACATGTGCATTATGTATATGGACGGAAAGCAGGAAGTATGCATTCATGTATGCACTTCTTGCATGTTTGTATGTGTGTATATATGTACCATGTATGTACTTATACATTATATATATATATGTATGTATATGTGTATATATATATATACATGTTACACATAGTACACACATGTGCGCACGTGTGTATATACACACGCACACAGCCGAACATAGCCATCAGTTTCAAACTTTTCGGCTGGCAGCTGCTCATGTTTGATGTTCGGGGACTGAGGGCGCAGGGATACGTGTTTCGGTCTTCAGGATAAACTTTTGAACTTGGGCAATTTCAGTTTAGGTTTGGGGTGGACAGAACTCACTGGAGTCTCAGACTTGCGCGCATCGAAGTCCGTAGCGCCCTCACAATGCTCAAACAATCAAAAACACGAAAGCGATTTGAAGCTGTGCGTTGTTCGTGAAAACTCCTTTCTGTGAAGTTTGTCTTTGCCTGCGTGCTTACAACTAACTGAAAATCCCGGAGGAATAATGCAAACCACATCTGAGCCCAACACAAACGCCCCGCAACAGACACTTGAGATCCAAGGTCTCAGCGGGGAAGAGCTTGAGCCTTGCACCCTACTTGGAGGTTCATGGGTAGTTATAAGTAGGGTTATAAGTAGGATAACTATACTTATAACCCATATTAGGGGACTCATAACCCCACATAAAACTACCCATGAACCTCCAAGTAAACATGCCACTCGTTCTAACCCGGGGCTCCCTCCACGCCCATCTTGCGCAGCTCATGCACATCTTGCAGGGTGGTCTCGTGGAAGAACGGGTCATTTCCACACGTGATCTCCTGGTGGCAGGTTTAAAACGGTGGAGGGGGGGTGGGTACTGGCCCACATACAGTAACAGTCTAGAATAGGGCTACGATTAATTTAAGGTCCTAATACATCTATATTATGAACATTATCCAACTGTTACTGAGTGGGGGCACTACCCAAGGGGGGTAGGGTTCAGAGTTCAGGGATTGGAGCTCAAGTGTTGAGATTTCGCTGCAGGACTTAGCGGTTTAGGGCGGCTTAAAATTTTAAATAATTATGGTGTGGAAGGTGTCAGCCCTTCCCACGATGCCGAGTTCGCTTAACCTAGATACCGAGATTAGCTTTCTCCGAAACTCCCGACAACCTCAGTCCTAAGCCCACTCCTTCAGCTTCTTCTCAAAGTGGTATTCCGGCTCCCGCTCGCGATTCTCTATGCGCTGAGCAGTCGCATCCAACACTTTGCCTGGGGTCCCATTCTTAAGTAAAGGTTTAGGGCTTTAGGGTTTTTAGGGGTTGGAGTTTCGAGCTTTGGGGTTTAGGGTATAGCGTTTTCGGGATACTAAAAAACAAAACCTGCAACCGTAGCTTCTAGACCAAAAGCCCTTGCAGCACCCTCTAACGGAATCCTCACAAGGGCACCCTACTCCACACTCTAAACCCTAATCATCCTAATCGCTTATTTAATGGGACCCTCAAACAGGCCATGTTTTGCTCTATAGACCCTAAACCCTTTGTACTTCGGCAACCCAGCTGCCAAAGCTCGACTCCGTGAAATTCGCAGGAAGGAACTGCAGGGAACCTTGATTCCCGCGCTTCAAAAGGGTGTAAGGCTCTGTAACACATCGAACCATACGAAAACTAGCATAAGGTGTCTAAAGACACCAATACCCGGAAGCAGGTCTGAAAGATTGGGTTTAAGGCCTACAGGTTTGGGGGCTTACGGTCCTTCTGCCTTTTCGACCCTGATTCGAAAACCCTGCAGGGCTTTAATGGCATTACTGGGCCTTGATAAGCATGGGGTTCGGGTCTACGAACGTTAGATTACAGATGCAGAGAGGAAACTTGGGGAATGGGTTCCAACTGCTCAAGCCCGTTTACCGCTTACTTGCTCATTTCACATGCCCCAAAAAAATCATAAACTTTCAGTTTGGGAACAGTCGTGAGGGTTTGCCTGACGGACAGGGGCTTCATGATCCAGGGTTTCCCTTGTAAGGGTCCAGGTACCTGCACATTACATGAGTTGAACCTAAGGCACCTACAAACGTAAGCCCTTTGAAGCCATATACATACATACATACTTACTTACTTACTTACATACAAACAAAATAGATATCACATATATGTGTGTTGACTATGTGCAATACATGGACCCAGATTCAGGAGGGCATCAAGGCTGGAATGAGCTCAGGAGACCTTTGTCACCAAAGTGCAGCAGAAACCGAACTTCAAAGGTAACTCACACACTTGTGGTTGAGGGTTTATGGTTTGGGGTGAAGAATTTCGGGCAAGGGGAGGTTCTGGGCAACAAATGAACGGCATGTACTATGGTTTTGATGATCGTATACAGGGCTCCTGTCTGAGTTACCGAGTGTATGTGGTTCTGGGAGCACGAGCAACGGGAACCGCATGAAATGAACAATCTCATCGACCATGAAGAACCCCGACCCATCACCTGTAGCCAGCCGAACATCACAGCAAGGAAACAGGGCTGAGCCGTGACATGTAATCACACCACGCAACCACCCTGAATCTATAGTCCCCAGATTTATACTTCTCGACACTGTTGAAGCCATTATCAACTGCATTCCCATGAATCCTGAAACTATACCGATACCATTGTACCCGCGTAAACCCTGATCTATTGGTCCTTTGCATAGGCCCTAACTCTTAACCTCTCCAAGTCCAAAATCCTAACCTACATAACCACATAATATCTGAAGACCAAATACCTAAATCTTGAGTTTTTTGGACTAATTAGACTAACCGCTTAAACTCGGCCATGGCTCAAAGACGCAGCGCCATCTCCAAGTTCTGAGCCGACGCGCCGCAGCGGCCGCTGATGAAGCGGGAGTACATCTCGAGAAGGGGAAGACCATAGTTTGGCTTAGGGCGGCGGCAGGTTTGCAGGTTTTAGGGTTGCGTTTGGGGCCTAGGGCTGAGGGGTTTGTTTTTTAGGATGTTTTGGGGATTAGACGCATCCTCCCTGTTCCCTCCCAAATGCACTCTACAGTGGGATTTCGTTTTCCTAAATGGTTGGTGTGTTGCCGGTTCGGTTCTAGGGAGTAGGTCGGCAGGGTTCCGATTTGGACGTTTCCGAAAATCGGGGGCCCTAATACAATACCCTAAATAGTACGATCCTTATTATAACGACCCAGAATAACGTACCCCTATGTTTGGAAACTCCCATTTGGTTGCCTCAGCAAATCCCCGCCTGAACGCCTGGCAACACCGAAGCGTTGGCATCGGCCAGGTACTCCTGCAGCTGAGCCTGTCGCACTTTGGGAGTTTCCGACAATAGCGGACTTCAATATAGTACCCTAAACAGTAGGATTCCTAGGACCCCAACATAAAGATTGATAGCTAGAGATACCTTGAAGGAAGCCTTAAACCCCTAATTTTCGGAAACTCCCATTATGCTTTCGGCTTTAGGAACCTTAGGGTTTACGGGGTTTGAGGTTTCGGGTGCAGGGCACCAGATTGGAAAGTGTTTCTCTGTATTTTGGCGAAGTGATGATGCTTGTGATGGCGAAGAGTGGCTCTTATGATCCTTCATCTGGGTGGTTGCCAAAACTATGGTCCCTGATTGGGTACCCTAAAGATTAGGTGCCGTATTATAATAAGGACCCAAAAAGGGACCATAATTTTTGACAACCACCCATTTGACACACAGCGACGAGGCGGACGACGAAAAACACCTTGCGATGACGGTGCTGCAGAGGGCGAGGACGAGGACGAGGACGAGGAGCAGGAGGACGACGGTGAAGCTCCCAAAGGGTCCAAATGTCATTCTGGTGTATACTTATAGGGTATTTTGGGGGTCTAAGTATATACCACAATGATATTTTGACCCTGTGGGACTCTCAGTAGTGATGATTCAGCGATGATCGTAATTTGAGCATGAGAGATGTGCCATGCTTGTGGGTCTCAGGTTGGGCAGCGGCTGCCATGTGAGCGGGAGGCGAATCGTTCTTGAACCAGCTGGATGCCTGCGCACAAGCACATACTGCTTCTTTTTAATTCGAGCAGATCCGTGCCTCAAATCAATGCTGGCAGCGGACGGGTGCACTCGGTTTTTTTCTGATTTCAGCTCCGTTTGTCTGCGTGCCGTCTGTGTTATCAAAAAAGAACTGCTTACAAAATCTTCGTTTTATGATGATAAAGTCACAACTCAATCGTTTGATGTTTGCCAAATATGCTCCAGTCATGAAGAACGAACTCTCGGGATTCTGTGAGGGCTGTGAAATCTCTTCCTGTATCAGACGTCAAAAAGGAAATTAATTTCTAAAGTCACTCAAGGATTTTGTTATTTAAACCCGCGGGTAAATTCCATGTGATAAATTCTATTTGGATATTCTTCGACGGAGCCCAAAACACAGTTGTCAGATGAATTTTTCAATCCTGATCAAAAGTTGCTCAAATTCTCTGATCAAAAGCCAATAGCTACCCAGATGAGCTCCAAATTCATGATAATCGAACAACGTCGTCTAGATAGAAGATAGACGACCTCTGCTACTTTCTGAGCAGAATTATATACCTCGGATATTATTCGACAGAATATCATCTCACTTCCTAATTTTCTGGATCGTTTCCCATATTCGTCATAATGATTCACGCATCCCACTTTTCTAACCAAACGCCAGCAGCTATCAAAATCAATTGCATCCTCAGGAAGAGACGCCACTCAGTAAAGCGCCATCCTGCAAAGAAGCGTGGCTACGCACGCGCCAGCACGAAGACGGCGCCTCTGTTCCAACTCCTGAAAGCACGCAGTATTTGCATAAATCGTTTACCAGGATAGCATCTGGCCCGGACAACCTAGCCTCCTTGAGCTTGCCACACTTGCCCTGCCACTGCTGGACCGTCATGCCGGACTTGTGGACAAGGTACAAGGCCAGCTCATCCAGCAGGAGTGTTTGCCCGACCTGCAGACTGCGCATTTAGAAAGAGGCCATCGCCGTTGCCATAATCAGCAGACACAGCAACACACACACAAGGAAGCAAGAGAGAAAGAACACACAGAGATAGAGAGAGACAGACAGAGAAAGAAAGAGAAAGGAAAAGTCAGAAACACCAAGAAGAAAAACCCGCCTCCGTTCATTCTGAGTCATCATCTCCAGCACATGCGGGGCGGCGTCTGGTCCCAGCACGATCCGATTGACTGGGAACCAAACCTTGCCCCAGGCGCCCGGAAAGCCCAAGTCGTCAATCACACTCTCCTTCGCAACAGACACGAAAGAGCATCGACAACGCCAAGCTTCCAACGCTACTCAGATTTTGCTTGCGCGCCCAGCGTCCAATCGCCTTTCTGTCTCCTCTTTGCTGAACACCAAGCCGCTGATGTCGAACTTGCCGTTGAATGTCTCTTCAGCCTCGCCCAAGCACGAATCAGACGCCGCAAGCCAACCGCCCCATTGCCGCTAAAACAACCAAGCCGGGGCCCGTGCAATATGAACCAAGAAGACATCAACATCGTTGGGCAGGCCCAGCTCGCGCTCCAGAGATTTGCAGGGGGACAAGTACCACTCCACTGGACCCAAACTGCCGCCTCGAACTGCTGAGCTAACAAACCCGAAAAATTGTAAACTTTGGCTTCGAGGCCTGAACCTTAAACCCAAGGAACGAACAAGAGGTGCCATCGTATCATCGGCTGAGATCTTATGACTGACTTCATGTGTCTGTCGCTGAGTTTTTCGCAAAGGAGCACTAAGTAGGGAAGAGACTCAGGCACCGGTGTCAGGGTTGAAGTTGCAGTCTTTCGCATTCAGGACCCGTTTCAGAGTTTGCGTTTAAGAGTTTAAGCGATTGAGCTATAGCTTCGAGGCCGGAGGGTGGATTAAATTTAGTCGACTTCGGCTGAGGGAGGTATACCCATAGGCCACAAAGTAGTTCCTTTTGCGGGTTCATATGTAGAATCCTATAAGGTAATCCCAAAAAGGAACTACTCTGGGGCCTACGGGTAACCCCTAATGCTGAGGGCGTCAATACCTGGGGTGTTCACATGTGCGGCTTCGCCGTAAGAGGTCGGCCCGGACTTAACGCGCACAGCTCCAAACCCTGTATACCCAATCTTTAAACATTTTCAAGTCCTATCAGGCCCTGTCAAATGCACAGAGACACACACCGACACACACACACACACACCCACACACTGACACACACCCACACACTGACACAACAAACCAAGAAAGCTCCGGACCCTTGCCCCCTGTCCGACGGAGTGTGTGCCTTCGTCATGCTCCCCAAGCCGTCCATGACCCTTCGGGGGTTCGGGAATGCAGCAAGGTTTGATAAGTTCAGTAAAGGCGAATACAGGATTTCGGGGCCAGCGTAGGGCTTAGGGTAGCATTCAATATAGGGTTTAGCAGCTTAGCCACTGCGATATGAAAGGTGGAGATTGAAATCCAAAGCCTTGAAGTCCATCTCGATTTCGCCTGAAGCCTCCACAACACCTGAACCTCTACCCCCAAACTGCAAAACAAATGCACCCGGGAGCACTGGAGCCCAAGCTTAAACTGACCTCTGAGACACCCTAAACCGCACACCCTAACTCGTGCCCCAGACTGCCTCGACCAAAAAACCTTTGAATCGCGCACTACGCCAAAACCCGTCTAAACGCTCCAACCTAACACCTGAAACTACCCAAAGGCCCCAAAGTAGCTCCTTTTTCGGGTTCAGATATAGAATCCTTTAAGGTAATCCCCTAAAAAGGAACTACTATGGGGCCTCTGGGTGCGGCCAACGACTCCACCGAACCCGAAACCTCAGAGCCCTAAAGCAACCAAAGACTCCCAAACCCTTTGATGAAGGAATATGCCTTGAACCATATATATATATATATATATATATATATATATACACATAATATATATATATATATATATATATATATATTCTGAGCGGCTGAGTTCATAAGCCCCCCAAAAGTGTACACTTTCAGTTTTATATTTATAGTGGTTAATATTATCCCAAAAAGTGTAGAGTGTATCCACTCAGCTACTCAGTATTCAGGATCCCCCTATACCGAAACTGGACAACCTGCAGATTTAGGGACAGATTTGAGGCTTCTCATTGTATATAACCTTCCCTTGTAGAATTCCTCAAACAGGTAGGCTATGTCGGGTATAGTTGAGATACGTTTTGCAGTCTCCGGGCACCTCAAGGCGTTCATGCTGGCGCAGGAGGCGCGCAGCGCTGCGCTTCCCAGCTCGCTGAGTCCACAGGGGAGGATCCCCTGGATGAGTATCCTGGGCGATTTACTTGAAGGGGCAAGGGACTTGGTACGTCGCTTATAAGTAGGTGGGTAACTCCATATAGGGTACGTATAACTCTACTTATAACCACTTACTAAGTCCCGTGGCCCATCCAAGTAGGGCTTTGGGTATTTAGGGTTCAAAAGTCTTGCGGTTTAGGGTGTGAGGGCTAATTAAAGAGGGTCTGGATGAGTATCTGGGCTTGAACAATCGCATTGAGGAGGTTCTCAGTGAATTTCCAAGAGCAGGTTTCGGGTTTGGGTGTTTACAGGGATTTAACCAGGTTTCGCTGCAGTAGTGGTCTCAGAGGGTTTAGTTCAGGCATTCGCGGCTGATGTAGGGTTCTTACAGCTTAAAGGCTTTAGAATGCATTCAGGGTTTGGGGTTTGGTAGTCGTGCGCCGCTGATGTAATTAGGGTTCTTACAGCTTTATACTTCAAGGTTCAGGGTTAGGAGGAGTCATCGTTCGAACAGATGTGAAGCATCCAAGGAAACTTCTGACGTTTTTGGAGGAACATAGAATATACTGATGTCAACTGAGAAATTTCTGTCTCAACTCGACAAAACCTACAACCTACACCTGTCGGCTCTGAACCTAACCCCAGTAAACCCAATAAGCCCTCTAAAACCCTCAAACGCCCGAGAAGAAGAGAGAGAAAAATCGATGGGCAAAGCCCCAGAGGCTCATCTGGCTCAAAGTCCGTGCGCAGCCAGGTGACCTGCAGGGGTAGGGCCACGGTCGATGGTGAACCCCAGAAAGTTGGAACATGGACCAGGGATGATTAGTGATAGGGTTCCTTATACGATACCTTATTCCTTAAAACTACCAAACCGCACTTTTTTGTGGGTTCTTCTTGTAAACCCTAATATGGATTTCATAGGGATCCTACAAAAAAGTAGGTTTGGGTAGGCTAATGTTGGTATGAGGATAGTCAGTTCCAACGTTCTGGCTTCTACTGTATTGTAGGACTTTCATGAAGAAGCCCTGGGCCTTGGGCCTTTGTCAGGGCTCCTTTTAGGAACTCTACTATTTTGTGGGGTTCGAGGCCCTGGGTTCCTTAAACAGGTTCCTGCATTATGGGTTTAGGGTTATTGGCCTGGGGTTAAGGGTTTAGGGTTTAGGGGTTTAGGGTCATTGGCCTGGGGTTTGGGGTTTCGGGCTAGGGGTTTAGGGTGATGGGTCAAGGGTTGGGGGTCAGGGTCATTTGTTAAGGATTCAGGGGCTTTTGGGTTGACTTATCCTCAACACCGAATTCGCCAGAAGTAGGTACACGAAAGGCACCGGCGCTTGCCCCCGAATCTAGCCACGGCAGAAAGCTGTTTTCTGTTGGTGGTTGATGGAAACGTGGAACTTCACAGCTTTGCTGGCTGACTCCAACCCTGGCCCTTTGACCCTAAACTTCCGAATCGAGACCGGCAATGAGCAGCCAAGGCGCCGTGGATCCCGAAGCAGTGACCCAATGTTGGGCCGAAAACTGGGACAAGCTGTGGGTCTCGATGATGGGGTTTGGCTCCCCCATCTCATCCTTCTGGGTTGACGCTTCAGGGTTTAGGTTTTAGGGTTAAGCTTAAGGTTCATTTTTTAGGGCTTTAGGGTTTTAGGGTGTAGGGTTTTAGGGTTCAGGTTGAGGTGAGGGCTTAGGGCTTAGGGTTTGAGGGCTTTAGGGCTTTGGGGCTTAGGGTTTTAGGTTTTGGGGTTTCGGGTTCAGGGGGGTTTAGGACAGTACTGGGGGCCTCACGAATAGGATAGGGTTTGGGCTATGTTACTATAATACTATGCTTAGCATATGGATCCGGGAGTGTTCAGGCCCCGATATTGGATTTCGGGCGGCTCGGGACTCTGTGTTGTCTCTCATTGTGTCTTGAAGTTTGGAGCTTCTTGCCCAAGACTAAACACTCGTTCACCAAACTTCTTCTTTATGAGTCTCCCCAAAGGCTTGTTATAATTGAGGCCTTTGCAATACACCTTTATAGAACACCATTCAAGACACCCTACAACCATTTTATAACATCTCGTTAAACCAAAACAACATGAAAGTCTGTAGAGCATTTTAGAGCACGTACCGTATTAATGTCATCCTGCACGGCTGTATGCACGGCAGAAGCCCCTGTAATCCCTAAAGCCCTAAACTCAATGTCATTCGGGTCATCCTGCGCGGCATTAGGATCCAGCAGCTCACCCGGCAGCCAAGCAAAGGGGGGCAGCTCTTTGCGAGCCGCAAACTGCTCAATGGCCTGTGATTTTTTCGGTGCTAGCGCCTCAAGGTTTCGGGCTATGATCAAAGGGGAAAAGGAGGGACCCTTAATGGGGACCCCTACCCTATTGTGGGCTATATCATGGGTATATCATAGCTATATTAAGGGTAAAAACACCTGGGGGTCCTTATTGAGGGTCCCTCCTTTTACCCTTGGATACGAGCTTTAGTCTCCTACTAGGCTATTATACTAATTACTTTACTACTATAAATACAATGTGGGTGGTTGTCAAAATTAGGGTCCCTATTTGGGTCCTTATTATGATACGACACCGATTTTTTAGGGTACCCAAGAAGGGACCCTAATTTTGACAACCACCCATGTAGCATTTGGGACCTATATCTAAGTTTCTGGAGTTGGAGGTTTTTGGATGTAGGTTTATGCGTGTATGATCGCATCCATAAGCTTTATCCCAAGCCCTAAGTGGCTCTAAATCCCAAAGCACCCAAGCCTACCCCAACCCGGAATGCCACTTCATGATACCTAAGTGATAGTTTTTTTAAATTTAGGGTTTATAAGGTCCCGCCACGACTATTCCCCATCGTCCCTGTCCCAATGCTGATTAAAGCACCTATGATGCCGTGAGTAAAGGCCCATAAATGCTACACTCCCAGACCTTATAGACCCCAGACCCTGTAAACCCTAGTTAACTAAAACCCAGGAGCCCAAACCGTAAATGCGGGACCCTAGACTCTACACCTTAAATCGCTGAGTTATAACGGTTTAGGGTGTATAGGCTATTTTCAACAGTTTGTGGCACCCAGAAAGGCAAGGCCCGTGCCTGTCGTAGGTCGCTGGGCGTGACCTCGGGCTCCAGCTCTGCGCTGTCATCGCCGGCCATTTCGGCCTCACAGAATTGTCCATGACATTTCTTTGAAAGGGAGGGCAGAAGGGGGGGGGGGGGGGCGGGGCTTACAGCCTTAAGCCCTAAACCCTAAACCTTAAACCCACAAGTCTTGGGGTTCAGGGATTTCCAAATAAGGAACTACCTGAAGGACCAAATGATCCTTAAAAGTAGGGGCCCTATACCCATATACTATGAAACCCTATATGGTATATGAACCTTAAACCCTTTTAGGGTTCATTTCGTCCTTCAGGTAAAGCTCATGAGTTTCCCCGTGCTTTACCTTCAGGGAACTAGGTGTCGATTTCAACACTCACGGAAATGATTCATAATTCGGGCTCTATAAGCATCATCCGAAATCGAGACCTATGTGTATGTGTATATATATATATAGATACTATAGATCTTGATGTTCAAACTTTAGGCGTCTTGTGTAAAGCCCCGCCTCTATCGACCATCGGCCGGCTGCGAGATCGAAGAGTTGAGAGGCAACTCGATTCAGCTTCGGATCCGCCAAGGAGCCCTTGGCCAAAAGCTGCAAAGCCTCCAGCGTCGTTTAGGGCTTAAGGGTTTGGGGCTTAGGGTTTAAGGGTTATGGGTTTAGGGTTTAAGGGTTTAGGGCTTAGGCTTTAAGAGTTATGGGTTTAGGATTCAGGGTTTAGGGTCCAGTCCCCCCGGAGGCTCACGTATAAGGCTTTAGGGTTCAGGTATAAGGACCCTAGATCTCTGAAGCCCTAAACCACTCAAACCCCGAACCCTGATAGTAGCCGTAGAGAACCACTGCAATGCCCGAGCCCTTCAAATCATGAACTGTTTAATTTGTGTGTGTGTGTGTTTCTAGGTGTTTGAACTCCTTGTCCCTTTTGCTCCAAGCTCTCCCTGTTTGGTTTAGGGTTTAGGGTATAGGGTTTGGGCTTCAGGGTTCAGGTCCTTGTACTTGTCATCCCTTCGGATATTCGTATAGCTGGATGCCAAACAAGACCTTGCTTGCCAATACTTACCTTTGGTTAGTAGGGAAGTGAAGAATGGTAGTAATAGTAGTTATAAATTATAATCATGGTACCCCATTCATCCATTCCCTGCTCACCAAAGGTAAGAATAGCACGCGAAGCAGGACCTTGCCACTGGAAGCACTTCTCCCAGCCCCGATAGCTATGCGGAGCAGGGCCCTGGAATAGTTTCACATGAAACACGCAGTCCCCAACGGCTCGATGCTTGCACAGAAAACAAGCAGAAGCTATAATATCGAAAAGCAGAGAGCAAGGAGAAACAACAAGAAGCCGAGAACGAAGCAGGAACGTCACACCCAAACACAACAGACCTTACGAATTGAAAAGGTGTTTCGGGGTATAGTATGGTACCAGTAAAAACCTCCAAAGAACAATAGTGATAATTGTTCAGGCCCCGGTGCCAAACCCTCAGAAACCCGAACCTCCCGCGCCTCATGCTGAAGGCGCACGTCCATGCAATCCGAGCACAGGCGTGTCTGCTCCCCAGAGAGAACGAAGTCCTCGGCGCATTCTAAGACGTCTTCGGAGTCGACGTGGTGCCTCACAGCACATCCCGGCTCGGGGCTTAGGCTTGCGGGGGGTTGGGGTGTAGGGCATCATTTAAGCTAGGAGTACTCCTGAACAGGAACAAGCAAGCTCTTTGAGTTAATTGCCGGATCGTAGCTCAGCTGGTATCATGCAAACGGTAACAGAGTTGAGGATGCAGCGCTCCGTTCTGACATATGACGTAATGTACGTTATCAGAGTGCTGGGCTTCGACGTACCCTCTAAACGCCAAAGCCCTACAACTGCAAAGGCCTCAACCCCAAAACCCTAAACCCCTCAAACCCCGAAGCCCTCAACTCCACACCCAACCCTCAACCGCTAAAGCTTTGACCCCCTAAACTCCACACCCAACCCTAAACCCCTGAAGCCCCGAATCCCTAAACTCCACGCCCAACCCCAAATCCTAAGCCTTGAAACCCCAAAATGCCAAAACCTTTAAGGATCCCTTAAAGGAACCCCAAACCCTTTAGAGATCCCTTAAAGGAACCCCCCAAACCCTTTAAGGATCCCTTAAAGGAACCCCCAAAACCCTTTAAGGATCCCTTAAAGGAACCCCAAAATGCCCAGACCTTCCAAAATCCCTTAATTAAGGAATATACCTTAAATTATGATAGTATCCCAAATATGAATTAAGGTATATTCCTTAATTAAGGGACTTTGGAACCCCCCAAAATGCAAACCTGGCCTCTCAGCCCAGACAGAGTCCAAGGCCGTACAGTGGAACTTCCTTGTCAGCTCCATCTCGCGCTCGCTTAGGCCATGCCCTTGGTTGAGAAGGGTTTTTTTTTCTTTTAAGCACCTTTTTCCGCCTGCCTATCTGAGAAGGGTTTAGGGTTTAGGGTTTAGTGATCTTGCGGGTTAGGGTTTAGGGGTTTAGGGTTTAGGGTTTAGTGATCTTGTGGGTTAGGGTCTAGGGGTTTAGGGTTTAGGGTTTAGGGGTTTAGGGTTTCTTAGCTTTGGTTAGTAGGGAATGGAGGAATGGGGTACAATTATAACTACTATTTCTGGGCTTACCCGGACCCCAAAAATGTGTAGAATAATAGCCTTTTATAGGTTTTGGGCGATTATTTTACTTACTTTTGAGGGTTTAGGGTTTAGTGATCTTGTGGGTATAGGGGCTTAGGCCATGTTCTTGGTTAAACAGGTGTTTGGGATGCAGGGGTTTAGGATTCAGGTGTTTAAAGCTTGGGCTTTGGGGTGTAAGCTGCTTACAGCTCTTATACCAAACAAAGCCGTACCGATGTCCTGATTGCATGATGTTATGGGGGTATGCAGGGCATCGTAGGGCGCAGCGGGAGTTTTATCTTAAAAATGCGAAACCCGGAGAAAGTACTTGTCGGGTATTACTTCTACAAGTCCTGAAGGCAGATCTTGAACCCGGAATTCGAAGCCCACTTTGGGGTTTGAGCGTAGATTCTCTTATAGTACCCTTGTCGCACCCTTACACTAGCCCTTATAGTAACCCTGATAGCACCGACCATGCCCTCACAGCAGCCTGATAGCAACTAACCCTAAACCCTAAACCCTACCTATAGTCTCCATTGTCGTTCCTGTTTGGGTTGGCTTATAGGATCCTAATCATATAATTGGTTAAACCAATATAAGGAACCACAATGAAGACTATATATAGGTAAGCCCCTATTATCGTGGCCACGACTCGCGCCAGGCTTGCAAGGACCTCTCCAAGTGACTCAGCGGCCTTCTACAGGGACTTCCCAGCCCCGAAACAAAGGTCAGCACAAGGCTTTAGTGTTAGGGCTTTGCCTTGAGGTTTTACGGCTGGGGATCTTCGGGTGTGGGGTTACAGTAGGGGTTTAGGGCTTAGGGCTTTGATGGTTTAGGGTTTGGGGTTTTGTAGGGTTTAGGGCTTCAGGGTTTAAGGTTAAGGGTTTCGCGTTGCGGGGCTGCAAGCGTTGGGCATTGGGCTTTTCGGCGGGCTTGAATTTCAAGGCCTCATGGGTGGTCCGCGGTTTAGCAGTTGTGGGGTCCAGAGTCTACGGTTTAGGCAGATTTCTTGTGCTTTAAATACTCATTTGTTCAAACCAGACTACCGTGACCAACCCTGATTCCCGAAACCATGAACCTTGAATTCATATTCACAAGTTCTGACCTCCGAAGTTCCCAGACTAAAGACTACAAAGCTCTAAACCCTGAGTGAAACCCTACTCTTGCAGTACAGGGTCGGAGGAAGTACTTCTACTGTTCCTTATTTGCCTCTTTGAAATCAAAAGAAAACATGCCCTGAAACCCTCCTACTACGGATCCTGCACCCTGAACCCTAAAACTCTCAACCCTAAGCCCCCTTATAAGAGCCTTCAGGATGTCTCCTTTCAGCACATTCGCAGATATCGCTACGCAAACACACGTCTGCGTGATATGCTCCTCGTTTCGGACGTTCATAGGACTTTGGAAGGTTTGTGAATGGGGTTCACGACGGGTATGTTCCGGGATGTGTCACGGAGGTTTTCCAGGATGCTGATGGTGATAATGCCCTGGCAAAGCCCTCAGAGGGCCCTTATCAAATGCTTTAAATCTCGCATAAAGAACCTTTCTGCATAATACGCTCTAGAAAAAAGAGCCCTTACAAAAAACATCATAGAAAGCAATGGGACGATTGTAGAATTCCTCACTCCTCGTTGGCCGCAGCGGAGAGGAAGGGCGCGTTGGGCCGCAGTTGAAGAGCGGAAAGACGCCGATTCAGCGCCATGAGAAGAAGGTCTCGCGACATATCGCCTTCAAGAAGGATTTAGGGTCTCGGGTATTTAGGGTTTAGGGTGTATAGGGAACGGTGCCTGGTATACCGGGGCCAGGCAAAGTATATACTGTACTGTATGTGCATGGACACTTAGAATGGCTTGGTTTAAGAGTTTATCAGTTTATAAGGCTTGGGATTTAGGGGTGTAGGGTTTGAGGAACTGGGATCTACAGGGTGAATATACTACTTGACGACTCGGGTCTGAAGGTTTAAGAGTTGAGGACAGGGCTTCAGGTTTTTGGGCTTAAGTAGTATAAGGCCGTAATAACTGGAATATGGTCTTAGGGCCCATTGTACTATATAACTCAAATATGGAATCACCAAAATAGTATTGGTAATGATTTTTTGGTACTGCTTAGACCCCTATGTCAGGATTCGTAAGGTTTGAGGTTTAGGCTGTTCGGGTTTGGGTGTTTCACAGCATGCCATGGCACCGACCATCTCCGGCAGAGTTCGCCGGGTCGTTTCTTCGAAGAAAAAGCGAAGGCGAAGCACATAGCTGGAAAGCTCCTGCTCTGCCTTAAGGGTTCCTTTCAGGGTTCCGTTAAGTGGGCACCTTTAGGTGTTCCTGCAAGGGCTAGTTCAAGTGCTCCCTCCAGGGTTCGTATGAGGGTTTTGTAAGGTTTGTTTCAGGTTAGATTTTTCTTTTACAGGCTTCTGTAGATCTCTATCCCTAAACCCTAAAAACCCTGACCCCCAAACCCTAAACCTCTGAACCCTAAAGAATCCAAAGGAACCCTAAGGAATGATCAAGGAATCCTAAAAAATCCCTATGATCTTGTAGAACCGTTCGCAGCACCCCATAAAGCCGTAAGAAGCCCTAAAAAGGCCTCGGTTCGCGGAGGCCAGTTTTGTGGGTTTATAATTAGGGGATCATGGGACTTAGTAAGTAGGTTATAACTGGGGTTATAAGTCCCCTAAGTGGGGTTATCCTAATAATAGCCTACTTATAACCCTACTTACTAAGTCCCATGATCCTTTAAGTAGACCCTAAACCCTAAACCCTATAGATCCCTTTAAGGAACCCCTATAGATCCCTTTTAAGGAGCCCTTTAAGAAACCCTACTTACCAAGTCCCATGATCCTCCAAGCAGGGTTTAGGAGTATAGGGTTTAGGAGTTTGGAGCTTAGGGAGTTTTTAGGGTTTAGGAGTTTAGGGCTTAAGGTTTAGGAGCTTAGGGCTTAGGGTTTTCGGGGCTTAGGGTTAGGGAGTTTAGGGCTTAGGGTTTAGGAGTTTAGGGCTTAAGGTTTAGGAGCTTAGGGCTTAGGGTTTTCGGGGCTTAGGGTTAGGGAGTTTAGGGCTTAGGGTTTAGGAGTTTAGGGCTTAAGGTTTAGGAGCTTAGGGCTTAGGGTTTTCGGGGCTTAGGGTTAGGGAGTTTAGGGCTTAGGGTTTAGGAGTTTAGGGCTTAGGGTTTAGGAGTTTAGGGTTTAGGGTTTTGGAGTTTAGGGCTTAGGGTTTGGAGTTTAGGGTTTAGGGTTTAGGAGTTTAGGGCTTAGGGTTTATGAGTTTAGGGTTTAGGAGTTTAGGGCTTCGGGTTTAGCAGTTAGGGCCTAAGCTCACAGAAGGCTAACTCCAAACCTTCTGGACAGCAAGCTGGGCTGGAACCCTAAATCCCCTGAACCCATTTCCTTCCAACCTACTGGACTGGAGGCTCCTTGTTGAGGGAACCCCAATATCATCTAGATACTCCCTGCCACGCCAAAAGCTGCCAAAACTCTGGGAAATCCTAAACCCCCATATTCCGAAAGGCGACCCAAACCCCAGTGAAATGCTCCTCAGCCCTCCTTGGCGGCACCACAGTACTGCATAAGGGGCCGCGACCTAAACCCTGAAACCCTTGACCCTGCGGAAAACCCAAACTTCTCCTGGTCCCGATAGACCACCGCCGCCCTTGGGTGAGCAGAGAGTGGTGGAGGTGTCCATTGCGGCTCCGCGTCCTTTTTCACGGGGGCTTAATGGCTTTCGGGTCTAGGTTGAGGGCTTGGGGGGGTGAAGCTCTGCGGAGTTGCAGCAGGAACGGTTTAGGGTTTAGGGTTTGGGGTTTAGGGTGGTGATTCAGGAATAGAAATGCGAGTTTCCGAATATTAGGGGTACCTTCGTTTTGGATAATAAGGATCCTACTATTAAGGGTACTATATTAGGGTCCCCTATTTTAGGGAACCCCCCAAGTGGCCGCACTTTGGGATTCGTCCTGCTCGCCTCAGTCCTTCATACGAAACGTCACCCGGCTCAGGGTTCGGGACGCTCTCCGATCGTTTCTGCAACCGGGCCCAAGCTTTCTTTCCAAGAGGGTCCACATAATATCTATATCTATATCTACATCTATATATATATATATATATATATATATAGTTGTGTGTATATATTTTGATATACACTGCTACTATGGAACTATGGTCCCCAAAACCATTGTTGGATGGTCTTTCGGGACGGCATTCCATATTGGTTGTGAAAATGGACCCTCTGGATAGCAGTCTCTTAGCCTGGAAACGCCGTGCTGTCCCCCTCGTATCATCGAACCACGTTCCTCGTAAAAGAGCTTACGACTTGATCGTCTGGGCTGTTAAGTTGGAGAGCATTTAAGCATGCAAGCTCGCAGAGCCACTACAGTATCGGAGCCTCAAAGATAAGAGTAATAAGATTTTCGCTATGTTATCATATACAAACAAACATGTGCGTAAATGTGTGTGTAAATATAAAAACAAACATGTTACATCATACTGTACAAAGGGACGCTGCCAAGCTGTAAAACTACAACGTATGTAGGGCCTACATTTCTTGGGAATCTCAGCTTCCAACAAACCAAGCAATGACTCGCATGCGACGGTCGAAAGTACTCCAAACCCGAGCTACAGGGCCGAGAAAGCACCTACTTGGAGGAGCAGGCGACTTAGTAAGTAGGTTATAAGTAGAGTTATAAGTACCCCAAATGGAATTTCACCCAATTGTAACCCTACTATCAACGACTTACTAAGTCCCCTGCCCCTCCCAGTAAGCAGCCAAATGCCGAGTTGAGCCCCAGCCTTTGTACTCTGCCATCTCCAACCCTTAGCCTCTAAACCCCAAACCTTTATTAGTACAATCCAACAGCCCTTTCTTGCAAAACAGCACCTTGGTCGGCTTGACGTCGGCAAAGGCCTCATCATGATATCTTCACAGAGGGTGCACTTTGAAAAGGGTCTTCGTCTACATGCGCAGTTCTCTTCAAATCAGGGATCCCTTTTTAGGGGTCTTTCGGTGGGGATGCTGTGCAATTCGGGAACAAAAAACGGACCCGAATCTATACAACTACCCACAACAGCAGTGGTACACATGACCTGAACGAAAAACTCTGTAAGTAAACCCGAAAGCTGTGATGCTCGAAGCTTTTGGCCCCAAGCCCTGGAGCCTAGGGTCTCAGGTATGAACACCGTGTATGCACTATACTGCTTTGATCTTTTTCATCCTGAAATTCCCGCGCCTTCTCAATCAGCGCCTTTGCCACAGTATTGCTCCCGAAGTCACCGATGCAGAGGATGGTCATCTGCTGTGGTCGGTACCACCTGCCACACCAAGCGTATTCGTGAGAGCAAACCATGACACCAAGCTTCTGGAGTTCTCGGGAGTTTTGCAAGCAATATACGGCTCAGGCCCCATACGCCGACATGTACTACGATTGAACTGTCTCCGGTCCCAACACATGCTGCCAGAGCGGCATTGACTCTCTAAGCACAACACCCCACCTCCCCACCTGCTCACCCAAATAATGCAAACGCCACAACATACCCTAAGGGTCCATGTACCCATATAGCACATACTTTGGGCCCAATGTAGCGATATAGGGAGTACTTTAAGGCCAATGTATATACTATATGAGTACGTGGACCCTTAGGGATAGCCAGTAAAAGAAGACCCTCATGGGACATGAACAGCAGAAGCACGACCGATGGTTCAGGATTCAGAGCTGCTGGCGTTCCAACCCTAAACCCTCTCAAACCCTACACCCCGAACCCTAAAACCCTAAACCCTAGACTTCTAAACCCTAAGCCCTAAACTTCTAAACCCTAAACCCTAAACTTCTAAACCCTAAACCCTAAACTTCTAAACCCCAAACCCTAAACTTCTAAACCCTAAACCTCAAACCCTACAACCTTAACCTTGAACCCTAAGCCTCGCCCCCAAACCCACGGCCTCGTGTAGAAGGCACGCAAGCGCTCATCGGGGCAGCTGCGCAGGGTCTCCATCTTTCCGATGGGCAGACGCTGGCTGTGAAGAGTTCCAGCGAAAACCTGTGTCAAAAGGGGGGGGGGGTTAAGGGTTTAGGATTCAGGGTTTAGGGTTAATTAAGGGTTTAGGGGTTGAGGGTAGCCTGGCAGGTGGGAAGCCGGCAACTATATGAATAATGTTTGTGACATGGGGATATAATAGGGGATCTATGTCTTCCTGGTTTTACACCTAAACTGCCATGGGTGTCGATTTCAACAGTCCCCAAAATTCTGTAAAATTGGGCTCTATATTCAGCAACAAGGGAAACAAAACATTATCCCAAATCGGTTGGTATAGAAATAGTAGACCCCCACACCTCGGCCCAGAACTTATCCTCCACGCGCTGCTCGACGCCCAAACGGCCCCTCCACTCCTCCTCGACGACCTCGGGTCGGGTTGGAAGACTCTTCCAGAAAAGCGCGAAGGACCCAGAAAGCCCAATACTTTTCAAGATAATCCCTATAGTGGGCTATATGATGGGTATATCATAGCTATATTAAGGGTACCTAGGGGTCCTTATTAAGGGTCCCTCCTTTTACCCCTGGATTAAAGGGTATCTTGGCGGACTTCTGAACCCCTCCTAAAAGTTAAACTTTTAGCATCCTTATCATAGTTCATACAGAAACCCGAACAGTTAAAGTCTAAAGAGCCAACCAAAAGAACGCCAAGTCAACTTTTGAGGGCCCGAGGATGATGTACGGTCTATTCCTGAAGGGTGTTGGGCTTCCCAGACCTTCAAAAATCCCTTAATTAAGGAATATACCTTAATTCATATTTGGGATCCTATTACAATTTAAGCTATCTTCCTTATTTAAGGGATTTTGGAAGGTCTGGCTTTCTGGGACTCATACTTCAAGGCATCTGAGCCCTAAGCCCTGACTGTCTATAGACTATCTTGACCGTCGTAACAATACCCCCCTCCTGGTACACCCAAAAGAACCATTTCACCAACTATTTATAGCGCTTCCTAGGTTGAACCCTAAACCCTGTGAAGGTCAAGGGCAGCTTCTGCTACAAGTTCCGCTCCAACAGTAATTTTCTCAACAGCTGCAAAGCATCGAAAGTAACGCCTCGTTCCGAAAGTAAACTCTAAACCCCAAAGCCTCGAAAGTAAACGACATGCAGGAGGCAACAAGTTTGCCCCCGTTTACCTTTCTGCGAACCTTACCTGCTGAAGACCGGCAAGAATCAGCCTTTTATGAAGCACTTATAAGCACCTGCAGTAATCCCAAACCCAATGAGCTAAGTATGCATACCTATACTGCCTTAATTCCTACTGCCCAAGCCCGAAAGCCTGCCGCCCTGTACTACAAGACCGTAAACCATAATCCGTAAGACGTAATCCCTGAACCCCGACCTCTACAGTAGCCTGCAAGCCTTAAACCCTGAAGCCTAAACTCTAGCCTTACCCCCGCAACCCCCAAAATCCTGAACTTAAACCCCAACAGCGGAATCCTGAAACTTCAAAACCCTTATCAGGCAGCAGACCCCTTTCTCTTTCTGAATGTCTTCGGACCGCAAAAGCGCGTCGAAGGCAAACTCCTCTGACAGGGATGATGATGCTTTAGGGTTTACCCTAAGGCTCCATAGTAGTTCCTTTTCGGGGGCTCATATTTAGAATTCTATAAGGTAATCCCCAAAAAGGAACTACTATGGAGCCTTACGGTTCAAAGGGTTTAGGGTTTAGGGTGCAGGGTGTAGTGCAACATCGGTTTTGGGATTTCGGCTTAGGGCCTCTTAGGGGTGTAGGGCTTGGGAACCGCGAGCCCTGCACCCCTGAACTCGAAACCCCTAAACCCCAACCCCCCCCCCCCCCCCCCCCCCAATATTCCCTAAATCCAGCAGAGCACGACTCCTTCAAGACCCGGAGCCCCGTGGCCAGGAGTTCAGTGGAATTTTTCTTCAGTGGGATGTCCAGCGAATACGTGGTGTGCCTTGATGGATATGGTTTAGGGTGTAAGCGTCAGAGCTTTTGTTTTGACTCTTCTTTCCTACTTCTTGCTAGGTACTGAGGCCTTCCGTTCCTTCCGAATATTTCGTCGCACTGCCAGTGTTATTGTTAAGCCTCCTCCCAACTCCACCTGCTACATCTTCCCGCTTCCTAACTCCTAACACCTACCTCCCATTCACCCTCGCAGCACTCTCTCCTCTTCCGGTCTCTCTACTCTTCTCGCACCTGACCCCTCTGCTACTTCCATGCTGAAAAACCTCTGAAGAACCCAGACCTTCCAAAATCCCTTAACTAAGGAAGATACCTGAAGTTAGAATAGGATCCCAAATATGAATTAAGGTATATTCCTTAATTAAGGGATTTTGGAAGGTCTGGGAACCTCTGAAGAACACCAAAAACCTTCCGGACCCTCAGACTTCCTGCCCGGCTCGGCTTAGAAGCGCGTAGCCTCTATGCACAGACGTCCGCTTCAGAGTGCCAGGCTTCAGTTTCGGGTCTTTAGGGGTAAGATTTAGTATTATTTATTGCTTTAAGACTTGAGGTTTAGGTTCTCTAGAGCCTTATCCCTGAAATCGTAAGCCCTAACCCCAACGCTTTAGGGCTTCAGAGCCCTGTGGTTGCAAGATTTCCGGCATTCGGGTGTTAAGGCATCGCCTGAACCCTCTTGCGAAGGCTTTTTGGGGCCTGGGGTTTGGGCATGGGGTTAACGGGGTATGGGCTTCACCTTTACTCCAAATGAACTACCTTGAGAGACTTGTATACGGAAATCAATAATAAGGAGCCAGAAAATGAGGAAGGCTTTATCGAAATACCTTAAAGTACCATAACCTACTTTATCGTAGGCTCTTTTTGTAAGCCCTATTATGGAGTTTATAGGGACCCTACAAAATAGTAGGTTTTGCTAGTTCCAGGTAAGGTAGGGTTTATAGGGTTCAGGCTCTGCCTAGACTCCAATGCGTGGAAGGCTGCTCCATGCCAGTTTCGGCATTGAGATCGGCACCCCAGGAAAGGCCACAGCGTTCCAGAAATCGCTTCAAGTCCTCAGCTGGGTGGTTGTCAAAAGTATAGTCCCCTGTTTGGGTACCCTAGATAATGCGTGCCGCATTATAATGGGGACCCCAAACTTGGCGGACTTCTGAACCCCTCCTAGAAGTTAAACTTTTAGCCTCCTTATTATAGTTCATACAGAAACCCAACAAAGTTAAAGTCTAAAGAGCCAACCAGAAGAACGCCAAGCAAAAGGGACCCTAATTTTGACAACCACCCAGCTGAGTCTTGCTGTAGTTCCAAGACCCCTAGCCTCCCTGCTTGCCTGGCGCACAGTCCGTCCGTCAGTCAGTCAGTCAGTCAGTCGTATACATGTGTGTATTTTGGCATTTGATTGCGATCAGAGGTGTACGCCGCCTAATTACTTGCAAAAGAACGTAGCGGCTCGAAAGGCCTGGCTACAGGGTGCTCCCAGAACCGCTTGGGCGCTTGGAGATGTACACACTGCCCATCAAGGGTTCTGGTCCAAGCTTGTTGCAGGGTCCATGGGAGCGCCGCAAAAGGGCTATCCAACACGGCTGAGAGTCCTTGTGCCTCCCTGCTAGTCGTCCACTCAGCTTCCCAGTCGACTGGCAGACACAAGACATCAGGACGGGTCCCGTGTTGTAAATCCGCGATATTCAAGAGCTTCGCCCAGTCAATGACCCGCAGTGCTTGTTGGAATACCTCAAAGGTGTCCTGCTTCTCAGCAGGTTGACTGCAGGCATCGTTGGGACATCGGACTTCCGCAATGACATTCTTGCATACCGCTGTGAAGCCATCCAAAGTCTCCCGTGTCCACTCTGGCTCATTCCCCTGTTGAAAGAGAAACTCCATCTCCTCAGCAAGGAACTCAACGACAGAAAGGATCTCATCGGGGTAGAGGGGAAACTGCTTGATGGCCTCAAGGATGCAATGACTGAAGGAATCCGGCTCATCATGCTCAAATGCAGCCGCACAGGCCACACGATAGAGCTGTGCCTGATACCAACTCCAACCACAACTATCACCTGCTGGGGCTGGGTCGGAGATCTGCTGCGGGACGGCAGGGGTGTACTGCGCGACATCCTCCTGCCTTTGCTTCCTGCTTCCAAACCCTGCTGTCAGGCAATCAACAGGGCGGCCTTGGCGCTTCAGGGCAGCAACACATCCGGCGGCAGACCGCAGGTGGACCATCAGTCGCTTGCCACTCCAGAACTGCTTACCGCAACCAGCGCAGTGGGTGCCCTGCACATAGTGCCTGTACTCTGCAACTCGCTGATGTCGCTTGAAGAAGTGCACGCTCAGCTTGGCCTTGCTGCTGAAGGACACATCACACATGCAGCACTTCCATGTGGTAGTCCGCTGTGCAACATCTTGCCGTTGGGGCAACATTTTGTACATCTGCCAATGACAGAGATCGGTAGCCGCACGTGCACACATGGCGAGATGGTCCATCTTGAGCTTCTTTACAACCTGCCGCTTGAAGCATGCTGGGGCTGCTTTGAGACAACTCCACCATCTTGGCCAATCCGCTTCATGAACCTGGGGCCAGTCTCCAGGGTTGTCCTGCACAAACCATCGCAAATCGGCCTGGATAACCTTCAGCCATCCTCCTTCGTTCTGGAGCGCTGCCCAGAGGAGAGCCGGGCCATGGGTAACCAAGGAGATCAGCAATCCCAGTCGAGCCCGTTTGGCAACAGACTCCAAACACCAACAGCCACTAGCAACATGCGCAGCAAGCAATGGTAGATGGAAAAGGCGCTCCCCTTTGACAACAGGGGCTAGAAGTCGTCGCACCAGGCGGGAATAGGCATTGGTCAACAACCTCCATGCCTTCCCTTCGGGTATCCACAGGGCAATGTTGAAGAGGGAGGCCGTGACAATCGTGTGAAACAGCCCCGCTCGAACCTCCAAGGCCAAATCTGATCGCTGAAGCAGCAGTTTCGCCGAGGAGTCAAAGGCCTGGGTCGCCATGGCAACTCGATGCCTGGCTTCAACAACCATCGTGTTGTTGATGTCGACATAGCCTCCCAAGTGCCGGTACTGGGGAACAAGCGGGACGCTGTCACTACTGTCGGCGAGTGGCAGGGCGGGCTTGCCTGTCTCAAAGAGCCGTCGTTTGACCTTGACGGAGTCCTTGCCTCTCAAGTAGAGGAGCATGCTCGTCTTGCCCGGCTTCATGTTGGGGGTGAGGCCATGAGCCACACATGTCCCAATGACAACCTCGGATAGCCTCACCGCCTTTCTAACAACCTCCTCACACGATCTGGCAGCTGTGGGAAAGGCACTGTCATCAGCCCAGGTGGCGTCCCAGGATTGTTCATCTGCTCCTTCCAAACCCGTGCCGAAGACACCAGCGGTAGCATCATACGGCATGGCAAAGGCAAGATCCTCAACAGCAGCTGCTTCATAGATGGAGCAAAGTAACTTGCTGTAAATCCAAGCGAAGATTGTGTCCGCAAAGCTCTCGCCTGGTCTCGATCCGGCATATGTGCGGCATGCCCGACGGCCGTCTGCGTACCGCGTTGTAAACCATGTCTGGTAGTGGAGGTCCCGAATCACCTGTCGGAGAGCAGGCTCAATGCCTGCCTGATGCATGACCCCTCCACTGGAGATGACTTCCATCAGCTCTCTCAGGTCTTCAGGGCCGAGGTTGAACCGCTGCAACACCCTTACAACCGTCCGATCCTGACATATATCTCCGACAACAAGCTCTCTTGCAATACTGTAGTAGGCACTCTTGGTGTCCAAGAACAAGACCGCGTAATTGAGCTTGAGTCGGTGGCAACGTCTCACGTGTGTCAAGATGTAGAGCTCTGGAAACAGGACAGGGGCTCGTTGACGGGGGCCACAGTGTAACGGATGCAACGCAGTTTGGGTTTGCCTCTGGATCTTGTCCTTGATGAGCCTGTGATAGCATTTGCCAATCATGCTGCTCACAAACAAGCTCCTGAAGTTCGCAACATCTTGGCAGCTGCCGCTCTGCTTGTAGCACTCAAACAAAATGCCGCCTCTCCACTGAAGCGGCTGTTTGGCCCAAACCATTGATTTGACAAACAGCGGATGCAGCACTGCTGCCAAAGCAGAGTGCCCACTGGCCAGGACTTCGCCGGGCACGTTGTCCAAACCAGCGGCTTTTCGTCGCGGTAGCACACGGAAAACCTCTTGCACCTCCGCCTGTGTGGGCAGGAAGGAGAAATTCCATTCAACATCCTCAGCAGGCATTGGCCGAGCCGCCTGCTGGATCAGGTCTTTGGTGGCTATCACTTCTCCTTGCTCCTGGCCTCCGAAGTGCTCCAGCCAGACTTGGTCGTAGCTTTCACGTGTGCCGACGATAGTGCCATCAGCAGGGTTCAAGAGCGCAGGTAGAGGCCTGCGTTTGTTTCTCGCCTTAGCACCCCCAAGACCAGCGGCACGAACCCTTCGTAAGACTTGGCTGGCTCCTTGGTGCCCTTCGGAAATGACGCCCGAGAGGAAGCCTTGTCTGGCCTTGGCAATGCCACAGCTGATGCGCGAGGTCGCAAAGCGGATGGCAGCTGCAGCGAGTTGGTACATCAGGCCCTGCTTCGCAATGATGGCAAGCAGTCTGGGCTCTTTACCAATCCGCCATTTCTGAAAAGCCCGTGTGATCAGATCACGCCACAGCTGCGTTCTGCCACGGGTGACCTTTTTGAGGCGGTTCTTGGCAAGTCGTATGCTCCAGATCTCATCAGGGATGAAGGAGGATCGGGCTTGCGGCCGACTTACAAGGAAATGGGCCTGCAGGGTGGAGTGCAACATGTCCTGTATAAGTTGACAATGTTGGTCCGGGGAAATCCGCCAGTCCGGTTGGGGAAATGCACGGCACGCAGCATTCAAGATGTCCCGGCCTTCCGGTGACAGGATTTTGTCTCGATCATAAGCTGGGCGCCACAGCATCGACCTTCCACATCCACCAGTGATAAAGCCCCGAGCCCACACACTGACAAGGCGGTGGTCCTCCCGGGGCGCACCTGTGTCGAAATCAAGGTGCACCTGGCTCCGGACCTGCGAACACATTGCTCTGCCCCCCAGGGCAATATAATCGATACGATGTTCACTGCCCGAGGGATGGACAAACGTAGTATCAATGCCTGGATGTAGGTGGCGGTACGTGGCAGGTAGCCACATTCGCGATGCAACAAGGATCTGTGCAAAGCGTTTGCCAATCGCGTCCGGAGTGCCGGATTCGATCGGCCCTGTTGTTCCTTCGATGTCGCCAGGAACTCTTCCATTGAGGTCAATCCCCAGCAACACAAGGTCGTCTTTTTTAACCTTGCTCAACACTTTGTCAAGTCGCCCAAGGAAGTCCCAGCATTCACTGCCTTTGGCTTCGTGCGGGCAATGAGCAACAACAATGCTGATTTCCATGTTGGCATACGTGATACGCAGCACCAACAGCCGGGGTCCTTCATCAAGGATCTGGACATCATTCTCATCAACCAAGATGGCCCGCTCACACTTGTACATGACACCTTTTGTTCTGTGTAGCCAAACCGCAACGCCCCACTTGGAGAGGGAGTCGGTGGCCAACCTCAAGTAATTTTTGGTGCGCAGTACACCACTGGACGCTTTCGTCTCTTGGAACATGACAACCTGAAAATCGAGGTGGTCGAGCTGGGCTTCGAGGTACGCACTCTTTCGACCGAAACCTTGCACGTTGAGCACCGCAACATGAATGTCGAAGGGCTGGGCTCGGTGGTCATCATCATACCCTTTTCCCACAGTAGGAACAAGCTGGTTGGGCTGCAGACGGTACCCATCATCACGGAAAGGGGCCCATTCCATGCAACCATCCCTGATGGGCAGGGCCGGATCGCTCTGGGCACGAAGCTCCGTCACCAGCCATGCAAGGTTGAGGTCCTGGAACTCGCGACAAATATGCGGGGGCGGGGTTCCATAGGTCCGTCGCCCTGCTGCTGCTTCCTTGGAAGCAATGTCGGAAAACTCATTCCAGGGGTCATTGGCATGGGCCTTCACATAGGACATGTGGAGGTCAATGCCAGGTTGAGTTCTGACGTACATTTCAAGCAAATGGGCTTGTTCTCCAAAAGGATCTGGTGCCTTCCATTGACCCGTGGCTGCATATCCAGCTGCTAGACAATCAAAGTGAATTTC